>BQNB010073587.1:11241-32068 GCA_026074375.1 Tanacetum coccineum
TAAACGTTTACAAATTATTAATCGTAAAATTCTATTTCTAAGATTAGTAATCACTTAAGGTATGAACCAACAAATCATTAAGCATGATTAGTGATCAAGAAAATATTTTTCTCTTATCCATCACATTTTTACAAAATTATTTCACAAAAATAATTATACAAAATATTTTCTAATTAAAAGAAAAGCTTTATTAAAAACCTAAATTTGAAATTCAAATTTTCCCCCCAAAATAGAAGGTTCCATACCAAATACAACATTTCCCTCAAAAAGACAAAATCAAGAGCGTAGTCTACTGGGCGGCCCCTTTATAGGTCTGGCGGCCCCTAGATATATCTGGCACCGCCAGAACCGCCCCCAGTGACTGTTGGGTTTTCCTTTCCTATAAATACTGCTACATTCCTTGCAGAAAAACAGACCTTTTAGCATAAAATTTTCAGATAACTTTCTCTCTCTAAAAATCTTCTTTCTCTCTCTAAAAATCTTATTTCCCGCTCTAAATCTCTTGATCACTAACATTCTTAGATCTTGTTTCAAATGATCTAATCTCTTCTTCTCATCTCTCCTTTCTCATTTAAGTGCAAGAGAAGAACATTTGTATTCGCCAAGAAACTAATTGTTATTTAGTGATCTCTCCTCTCTTCTTCTAAGTACCAAATCTCTATTGTAATTATCTGTTAATTTTGTGATTCAGATAGTTTGTAAATCTCGATAGTGGTAGATCTAGTTATTGTTAATATTATTGGTGAAGGTGGGTAGATTGTTCTGAGCCTAAGATTAGGACTCGACATTTTACTTAGTGTCAGAAAACAACGTACGCAAGCTGTAACGGTTCTCGCGCCCTAAATAGAGCATGTTGACATAGTGAAAATCTTGATAGGAAACTCGGGGGAGAGGAGAAGGGCAAGAGGTGCTTCTTAGCCGAACCACTATTCACTATAAAATTTTGGCTTCTATGGTTTAGTTTGATTGTTCATTCTTTCATCTCTTTATACATTGTTGTGATTGTCATTTAGTTTTAGTTTAGATATTTACATTATTGATTCATATTATTGATTGGTTGAACATACAACTCGAATCTAAGAATTTTGAAAGCAAACTATTAAAACATAAAACGAACCTGTAAACCCCTCCCCCCTTCTAGTTTCCACAATTGGTATCAGAAGCCAAGGTCACTCAAGATTTTTAAAATGTATTGTATTTTAAAGCTTGGATCGATCTATGGATTCTGACAAATATCTAGAAGGGCAATCCATGCAAAGACCACCACTTTTTGAAAGTGACAGTTTTATTTATAGGAAAAATAGATTCGAGACATATGTCAAATCAAAAGATCTAGATCTTTGACATGTTATTACCAACGGTGATTTTCAACCTATTGTACAAAATCCGGAAACCAAATTAGATGAGGTTATCCCTTTTGATAAACAAACTGATGATCTTAAAAAGAGACTTGCGAAAAATAACGAAGCTAAAATGGTTATTTATAATGCTTTGCCTAGAAAAGAATATGAAAGAATTTTCATGTGTAATACGAAAAAAGAAATTTGGAAAACATTGTTAATCACCCACCAAGGTAATAGTCAAGTCAAAGAAAATAAGATTGACCTTTTGGTTCAACAATAAGAACAATTCATCATTTCTGAAGACAAATCTATAGATAGTGCTTTCGCTAGATTTAACACTATTATTACTAGTCTAAAAGCTCTTGATGAAGGTTATTGGTATGTGCTTAATTACACATACCATTTTCCATTAAAAACGGACTTAAATGACTGAAAACGTACCAAAAATACATTGTATTTGTATGTTTTATAATTGTATTGTGCAGGATCATCAAGAAAGATTCGGGCAAATATCCATAGATAAGGAGAAAGTAAAATCTCTACGTTAAAGGCCTAAGAAAGAATCTAGTGATGATTAGAGTTTGACTTCTGAGAAGTAAAGAATGAAGAATACGCCAAGGCGATTAGCAGACTTTATAAGTTCTTTAAGAGAATAGTAAGTTCGGAGACAACCATGGAATCGACAAAAAGACGTTCCAAAGAAGCCGTGATGACAAGAACGGTAAAGGTGATAGAAAGACGTCTCTTTAAGATACGACGATCTAAATCATCTATTGGAGAATCGTCCAAAACCACAAAGACAAGAACCAAAGACTTTTTCGGCGGTCTTGGAGTGATAGTTTTGAAGAAGATGATGGAGAAGGTCAAAGACGAAACGTGTCTCATACTCAAGCATCAAGTAAATATGCCTTGGAGTCGACTTGGAACCGATGAGTAGATAAAGGTTAGCAAGATGCTGCAAATACATGACGGTAACCGAAAGATCTCTCAAGCCTACAAGGCCATACAACAAAGGATTGTTTATTTTTGGTAGTACTATTCGCGGTAACATCATTGGAAAAGGTACCATTTTAAATGACTCTCTCAAAATAGATCATGTAGAACATGTAGATAACTTAAGATTTAACTTGTTAAGTGTAGGACAAATATGTGATAATAAGTGTAGAGTAACTTTCTCTAAACATGATAGTGAAATTAACTAAGGATGGTAAGTCAATAGTAAGAGGTATTAGGAAGAAAGTTTCTATGTGATGAAATTAGGAAAAAAGCCAAAAGACCAAATTTGTCTAGCAACGATTGATGAAAACTCCACGTTGTGGCATAGGAGATTAGGTCACGCCAATACGAGTCTCATTCAATCGTTATCATCTAAGGAATTAGTATTGAAACCTACCTAAGCTTAAGTTTGATCAACACTTCTGTTATGCTTGCAAAATTAGAAAACAAGCTCATTCTAGTCACAAAGCTAAGAATATAGTCTCAACGACTAGATGCTTAGAACTCATTCATATGGATCTCTTCGGTCCATCCACCGTACGGAGTTACAGAGGAAATCACTACACCTTAGTCATAGTAGATATAACACCCCGTGTTTTAGGGTCATTTACGACGTCAGTAAATTCACTATTTATTTTTAGTATTGTACGCGTTTGCTTTTAAATTGTAATCATTAAGTTAAATCGTGTAAGCTAAAAATTATCATTCAATGTAAACGGGCATCAAACAATTAAATGTTTATATCAAGCAAGTGTTAAGTATTAATTTGAGGATAATTATTAACTTTGTTCATTTATTTTTTATTGGTTTTACGTAAAGTGATTTACGTTTTCGCGATAAAATTACGTTTAGGCATATTGGAACCAACCAAAACTTTTCTACCTTCAACAAAAACCCACAATTGTACCCAATACTCAAATTTACAAAATATCCATCCACTTTTATACTTAATATGGCCGATATGGTGAGGATGAAACCAAAGATAATACTTCAAACATCTCTTGAAATCATGGGATGTTCTCACTCTTAGGAAACCAAGAACTTTTTCTTACTAACTCTAATAGTGAAATTGACCATAAGACTTCCTCATTTCACTCTTTGTGTCTTAGACTTTCCAAGAGGTCTTTGACTAGTCTATGTTAATAAATATAGAGTGCAAGTAACATAGAACACATACACTTCTTATTTTCATAGTGAAAACTTCACTTTTTCTCTCTTTGTTTTGCTCTAACCCACGGCTCAACTCAATAACCCTAAATAATCCATATGGAAATTATTTGCAACACATACAAGCATTCCTAAAACATATCTAAGGTACCCTAAAGTGTTTAGAAGGGTTGGTTTGGAGTTTACAAGTGTTAAGCAAAGGAAAAGCAAGATTAGGGTTTTATTTGGTTTTAGGGTTTTCAAGTGTTGTAAGCTTGGGTTAAATAGCTAAACAAGGGTTTAGATCATATTGTTCATCATCCTACATCATATTAAGGTTACCTAAAAACCTTAATCTCTTTACATTCATGATTTTATCAGTATATAATGGCTATGTAGTTAATCACCATCTAAGAACTTATTTACTTGTAAAATGGATTTTTTACACATGTTTATGATTTGGTACACTTTTACATATGACATATGAATGTTAATATCATGTTATATTAGATGTATAAGTGTTGTACAAGTATGGTTTATGTATAAAAAGTATATATACACAAGTTACCTAAAAAGTATACTTATGAAAGTTCATGAATAAATAAGTATGTACACATTTAGATCTTGTGATTCTTGGATAATATTTGGACAAATCATAGACTAGGGACCCTAAGGATCCAGGACATGTAATAATAAGTGTTGTAATGGACTTGTAACAAGGTGGTTAAACTTAAAGGTTATAAAAACTCATTTTAAACACATTTTAAGGAAAACTTCAAAACTTTCTGTTTTAATTCAAAAATAAATGTATTTATTTTATATTTTTATAAAATAATACATCTCATGAGGATTCAAAAAAGGTAAGAAACTTGAAAACTCGATTTATAACGAAGGAGATGCGTAATTTACAAGTTATACGATAATAAACGCCTTTATAAAAGAAATTTTATAAAAACTATTTGATTTTTAGATTTGAGATAAATGGTTGAAAACATCATTAACTTGACAGAACTTTTAATTACAAAGACGTGCTCAAAAGAATCGCTAAAAACGGAGTTAAAACGAATAAAACATGACATTTACGAGTTTACGATAACTAAATTTATAAAAACAAATTTATAAAAGTGTATGAACAGTAAAAAGTATTGTTCACCAGTAGGATGAAAATATGAAAATGTAATATTGTGATAACTTGTCTTAATATGAAAGCGTAGACCTAAAGAACGTACAAAACGGTCTTAAAACGAGGAAGATACGAACTATTTTATACATATACACTATTTCCTGACATGAATAGCGTTGGTTCGTGTTTAATAAAAATTTTTGCAAAACATTTTAGAATCACTTAAATAATATTTATACATGTTTTAAACTTTATAAATAATATTTTACAAAGACGATAGAACTATTCATACGATTATACGAGTATAAATACATTGTTATTATGTACAAATGCAAAAAAAAATAAAAATAAATATTAAAGACGATTTAAACCATTATTTCACAAACGCAATTAGATAGTGATGTAGCTATATAGAATTATGTATGGTATTAGTGAATCAAAGTGCTTCGTACTTAAACGACCTATATTTAATTAGGTTGCATTCGGTCATTATCGTGACGCATTTTCTGTTATACTTGGATTATTCATTCACTCGAGGTGAGTTAATAGCCCCATGTTTTACAATTACAATGATTTACAAGTTTTGGGATGAGAAACATATACATGTTTTTACAATTGGACGCAAGTGGACATTTTTTTATATTATGATTACGTGTTTGCCTAGGTAACAATACCCAGATGAGCCTATATCATGACTGGTTAATTACTGGATTGTAAGCGTGAATGTTATAAATAGATCTATTTGGGGGTGACGCCCCCGTTCGGGTGATTAGCTATCACCGGGATCAAACGTATACCATGTCAGATTTGAGATGTTCCGGGTTGAGCATCATCAAGGGCAATGTAGGCAATTTTATATTGCAATTCATATATGTCGAGCTTCAGTATCATAAGCCTAGGGAAACGTAATGACATTTTTGTGATGTTTGCATTTGATGTATTATCTCAAGGGGAAATCTGCGATCCTACACATATACATTGTACAAATCAAAAAAAGAAATTCACCAACATTATTGTTGACGTTTTAAAGCAATGTTTTTTAGGAGGTCAATAAAGTGACAACCGTGGCTTGAGCAGGTTGGTCAAACCGTAGTGTTGACCTAAATATCTGTTCTATAAGTATGGGTTATGTGTTATATATGTTTATACGTGTTTATATGTGTTTGTGTGGGATATGTGAGATTGCATAATCAATCCATTGAGCGTGACCTTCTCATTGGGATTAAATTTATGGTGGATTTTGTAGAATTCATTTCGTTCACTTTTGGTGACAAGGAAATGATTTTGGTAATTGAAGCGATTTCGCGTTAATTGTGTAAGTAATTATACGTATATGTAATTTTGTGTTAGTGATTTAAGATAAGATTATGTTTTAGTAGTTATGATATGAGAGAAATGAAATTCCTGTTTTTGGAAAGTTAGGAATAATAAATATGAAAAGTTTATTATTTTTAAAGGTTTAGTAAAGTGCGTTTACGCAAAAAGGCATACTCAAATAAGCTTAGATTTTTATAAAAACTTAAGGTAAAGCAAATAATTAAGTAATTAATAAATAAATATTTTTTTTATCCATGAATAGTTAAAAAAAATTTAGGAAAAAAAGAGTTTTTAATGGGAATAAGAAAAGGAACAAAACTAAATTAGACCTTTATCTATAATTCCGTTGGGGGGGGGGGGCCTATAATATACAAAATCAAATCCATACCCCTCCCCCTGTTGAGATCACTCGAACAAAGAGAAAAGAGGATAAAAAAATTAGGTTTTTGCTTTTGTGAAGAATGCAAGCTCTAAGGTAAGTTGTAATTAATCCTTTTAGTTAATAATCAGGTAATTCATGTAATAATTATTATGATGGAATTAGGGTTTTTTAAAATCAGTAAATTAATAATGTTTAATCATATTGCAATGATTAGAGTTTAATTAGAAGCTTTTGGGTGCAATTGGTTAGACTTAATTCGCGTTAGAATTTGATTTAGATTGGGGCAGAATTTAGGGCTGTGTTGTTTGGCTGATATCTCAATGATGGTAATAGCTTTTGTCAATTTTCCAGTGCCTATGATGTAGCTCAGAGAGTCTAGTTTCCAGAACATCCGGCCTCGAAAGTTTTTAAGGTCGGGAAGTCATTCAAATGTTGGTTACAAGAAAAGTTGTCAAAGCAGTAAATTCGGGTCAGATTTAGGTCAGATTACGAGGTGTAAAACCCCCACTTAAAATTCGAATTAGGATTAGCCAACCTACAGGAGTTTAGTTCTATGTGTCTATTAAAAATCCCCCAAAGGAGAGCTTCTGATTTGGAGTCTAAGTATGGTTTTTAGGTCCAAACTTTTTAGTGTTCGTTCAGATCCGAAACTGAGTAGTTAAAAGTTTGATTTTATTTGGGGCACTTAAGAGGGGAAATAAATTAGTGGAAAAATCATGGAGATAATAAACTCATGATATTGAACCTGTGATTTTTGGTAAAATTTATAAAGGTCAGTAGGTGTGGTTTAGAAAATAGTAAAGTGACACTAAAATTCTGTGTTTTCGGGTAAATTGTTGAACACTGAAAAAGTGTGTAAACGAATTGGTAAATGTTGGGCATGGTGTCGGGGTGACCCATGAGGGTAAATAAACACCTTAGACATCCATCATATGATTGTTACATGTGCTTAAGCTTTTGGCTTAGTAGCGTGTAACACGTGTTATTTTGTTGTTTAGCTGTGTGCGAGGATTTTGGGAATTGCTTTAGCATCAGGTGAGTTTCATAGCCCCTTTTTCTTATGTTTTCTTGGGGTGAAAATGATGCTATGAGTTTAAATGTTTTAGTTGTTGTGATTATGTGTTATATGGTTATTGATTGTGATGTGATACGCTTCATGGCTTTGTGATCAATTGGAGTCGTTTAGGTGGTACGCTCCATGGCTTTGTGATCAATTGGAGTCGTTTATGTGGCACGCTCCATGGCTTTATGATTAATTGGAGTTGTTTTGAGGTAAGTGAGTTCGATTGGAGAGTGGTGTTTACTGCTTAATCAAATCCAACTGAAGGGTTGAAATAATACCTACTGACTTTGTGTTCCGATCGGAGGGTAGTGAGCTACCCATGACCCTTTTGTGAGTGATGTGATGTATACATGGACTGCGGGACACGTATGGTTGTTATGAATTGTTTTAGTAATCGCAGCAATTGTTTGAAAGGTTTTGTTATGTGTCTTAAACCTATGACTCTCACCAACCATTGTGTTGACTTTTTAAAGCATCATTTTCAGGTGAGCATCATGAGGATGTTAAGGCTAAAAGAAGTGGCTAGAAAGACCGTAGGAATGCATTTGGAGTTCGCTCCTGAGTTTTGTTCGTGTTTGTTGCATGGATTCTTTTGAATGCTATTTGATTTTATTAGGTTCGTAAGTCATTTATGTCTTTGTATTGATGAGACCCTTTGTCATTAATACAAGACGCCATGCGGTTTCTTTTGTTTTTCGGTATTGTCATGACACATTGTGTCTTTTATATTTAGTTATGCATTTAGTCGATTTTATTAGTGAACATTTTGAAGAACTGGTAGTGCCAACTTGCTTCTTTTTCTTTATCAACTCAGCAAGGTAAGCATGACAATTCATCTTACAATGCCCCACCTCTTTAGAGTGGTTAAAGGCGTCATCCTTTGCCGGATGCTCTTCAGCAGAAGGTTTAGGGTTTTTAGGCTTTGAGATATAAACTGGCTTATCCTTTCCCTAGCCTTTTCCTTTACCCTTGTCTTTAGCATTAAGCGATTTCTTATTGGCTTTATGGATTCTACCACATTGAATCGCCATTACTTGTGGTGTAGCAGCCTTTCTAGGGAAACCTTTCTCATACTTAATAAGCAGAGCATGTAGTTCACCAATTATCTTCCCCATGTTATGCATATTGTAGTTCCTTACAAATCCAGCAAAGTCACTAGTGAGGCCATTCATAATTAAACCAACACTAAGATCTTGTGGGAGCACATAACCAAGACGTTCCAATTGCTCCACATAACCTTTCATCTTAATGACATATGGGCCAACTGGCTTTCCTTCTTCATGTTTGTAAGCAAGGAAAGTTTGAATTAGGTCAAACCTCTCAAGTCTAGCTTGTTTCTCAAACATGGATTTAAGCTCCTGAAGCATTTCATAAGGTGAGGAATTTTCAAACTGTGTAAGTAGTTCGGGAGTCATACTTCTAAGCATAAGACAAACAATCTCATTATGAGCATCATAAACTGCATTCCACTATGCAAGCACTTGAGCTGTAGAATCGGCAGGTGGAGCAGGGGAAATAGGCGGTTCAATGACAAACAGTTTCTTTTCAACTCTCAAGACCAACTTAAGTGAACGAAACCAATCGCCATCTACAAAACATATTAAGTTCAAGATTTTAGTATTTTTGATAATACTCTTTGAAGAAAATTAACTACCCATGTTTAAATATAAACAATTAATTTTCTAAGGTCTAGGATCTAACTTGACATACCACCATTACATCAGTTGATCTGCTAGCAATGGTGTATTCAAAATGTAATTGACGATCAATAATTTCCACCGGTGCAATTCCTAGAACATTATGGGACTTATTTTATTACATTAATATACTAGTAAGCATGTTTGATCCCATCTATGCCTCGAGCATAAGGTCTCACAAGCTTACCTCGATTAAGTCGTCCAATCAAGAACTGTGATTATGTAACACCAACGTCTCACGAAAAGTGTATAGTCACCTTGAGTTTGCAATCTACATACGTCTCACGAGATGTAAAAGGCAGATGCAAGTGTTCTTACAAATTGGATGGCAACAACTTATTTAAAAGGGTATTTACATTTGTCGTGACAAATATGTACGAAGAAGCATGCATACATCTTCGTATCATAAATTTTAATAAAACTTTACTCAATTAAGTAGATAGCGGTTTGATAGGCTAAAACATGCAGCGGTTTAGTTAAATTTTGGTGGCGGCTTGTTTCATTTCAATTAGAACCGAATTCCATTTTCACTTACGCAATTTCGGTAATTCAATTTCGGTAAATTGCCATCTTCGGTGAAAATCACTTTTGGACAAAACGGACTGTGAACTATAAAGACAATTAATTAACCTTAACAAACAACGAACCACAATCACAATCAAGGACTTAAAAGACTTTTAATTCAACTCAAACAAACCTTAATCTCAATCAATTTACATTCACAGTTTTCTATTGATTTTGTAAAATCCCGTGAAAGACTGAATTCTTTTCTCGGTTTTAATCATAGACTTGTAAACCCCCATGGACATTTATTGTATTCAATTTACCACAACTTCAATCACAACACATCTACTTAAGATCCTTCAATCATTTTCACTTCATGATTCAACAATCATTCATCATGACAACTCCAATTGTAACTTCTACAACTGACAGTCAAATGCATAACAACATCATGGCAGCTGGTTCAAGGGATCGTCCACTAATGCTTGCAACAGGACGATATGCACAATGGCGATCACATTTCTTATGATACATTGATACAAGACCAAATGGTGATGCCTAAAGGAAATGCATTCTAGAAGGTCCTTACACACCTTCTACAGTCATAATTCCAGCTGTATCTGCAACAGATAATTCTCCAGCAGTTCCTGAACGAACAACAGTTGAGATAGTCCTGAATATGTCTCTTGAAAACAAAGCTCATTTTGAATCAGAGAAGGAAGCGATTCATTTGATATTGACTGGAATTGGAGATGAAATATACTCGACTATTGATGCATGCAAGACAGCTCATGAAATGTGGGAAGCTATCAAAAGGCTACAACAAGGTGAATCACTCAACATTCAAGATGCCAAGACAAACCTATTTAGGGAGTTTGTAAAATTCACCTCTCACGATGGAGAAACACTAGAGTCATATTACACTAGGTTTTACAAGCTAATGAATGAAATGATCAGAAACAATTTGACAGTTGCTACGATGCAAGTCAACGTTCAATTTATTCAACAACTTCAACCAGAATGGTCAAGGTTTTAAAAATTGTCAAACAACAAAACAAACTGGATGAAGTTTCATATCACAAGCTCTTTGACATTCTGAAACAATATCAAAAGGAAGTTAATAAACTTTGTGATGAAAGAATAGCAAAGAATGATAACCCCTTAGCACTTGTTACTGCTGCTCAACCATATCAAGATTCATATTATCAAACATCAAAGTCTCATAAATTATATGCACCAACATCAAAAGCCTCACTTCCAACCAGATCTCATGCAACTACAAGACACAAAGGCAAAGAGATAGCCAAACCAATCACACCTCCATCTGAGTCAGCTTCTAAAGAAGACAGTGATCCTAAACAAGCTCAAAAGGATAAGTAAATGCAGAAGAATTTGGCACTCATTGCAAAGTATTTCAAGAAGATCTACAAACCTACCAAAAACAACCTCAAAACTTCCTCAAACACCAGAAACAAGAATGTAGATACCACTCCAAGATACAAGAATGACAATCAGACTGGACAGTTTGGGAATTAGAGGACAATGACTGTTGTTGGGGCTATGGAGACTATAGGCAGTTTGGTAGTGCGACAGTATGGGATATAGTGTTTCAACTGTAAGGAATTTCGTCATTTTGCTAAGGAATGCAGAAAGCCAAAAAGGGTTAAAGACTCCACGTATCACAAGGAAAAGATGTTGCTGTGCAAACAAGCTGAGAAAGGTGTTCCATTTCAAGTTGAGCAATCTGATTGGTTAGCAGACACGGATGAAGAGATTGATGAACAAGAATTGGAAGCACATTACAGCTATATGGAAAAGATCCAGGAAGTTCCTACAACAGACTCAGACACTAATTCTAAGCCATTAGAATAGGTACAATATGATACTGGATATAATGTGTTTGCCAATGAAATACAACATTCTAAGAAATCTAAATCCATTAGCAACACATGTGTAGTGGAAACGGGTGATAGTAATGTCATTCCTGATTCACCGAATATGTGTGATAATGATATTCAGAATGACCAAAATGTTGTAGCATGTGATAATGAGCGTGTTGCGCTTGCTAATTTAATTGCAAATTTAAAACTTAATGTCGATGAAAATAAAAAGATTCAAAAGCAATTAAAGAAAGCAAACGCATCATTGACTCAAGGATTGACTGAGTGCAAATCTATTCTTGCTGAAAACTAGTAGAACTCTAGGGGAATCTAATAGTATTCGGGATAGTTTTTCTATTTGCACTTCAAAAAAAGAGACTGATATTGAGAGGTACAAGACTTGAAGGCCGTTATATGTTGACTATGACGAAACATGGAACAAAAGTTAAATGAAACTCTATGACTATTAGCTCAAAAAGACATTGACATTAAAGAAGGTTTAAAACTTAAAGCCTATGAAATTTCAGTTGTCAAAGAGAAACATGATGAGTTAGTCATATAGAGTCTTTTAACTAAGTGACATTACGAAGGTCTTGTCAAAGAGAAAATAAAGGTAATAATGGATTTGAAACTTAAGGAAGAAAAGGATATTGACAAAATGATTTCAATGGAAAAGCAATTAAAGTTTTTGAATAAAATTGTTTACAAAAGGAGTCAATCAATCCAAACCATTCATATGTTAGCACCCAAATGCCCTACATTTAATAGAAGATCTACCTTTGCAAATCTAATGTACCTCAAAAAGGCTCAAAATGAGAAACCATGTTTATATGAGATCCCACATGATCAATCTAATCCTGCAAACAGACTCGTCCTCGATAGGGAAGAGATTATGACCCTTGAAGAAGAGAGTCGATCAAAATTGAATAAAGACTTAGTGAAACCTTATGACTACACAAAGCTAAATAGTCTTTATGAATTTTTTAAACCCCCGACACAGGAATATCTTGTTCAGTTAGCACATGCAAATGAAATAAGGAAGAAAATGTGGAGAAAATCTTTTGTGAAAATGAAACCAAATATTTTCAAAAACATTGATTTCTTACCTGTTTCCAAGTCAATAAGAAAAAGTAGACAAGCATATAATGTCATGACAAACAATATAAATCATCTTAGAGAACTTGTCGATCAAGCTTGGGTGAAACATTCAAAAGATCATTTTCGTGCACCGACTGCTCATGATATGGAAATCCTAATAAAGACATGTTTGATGCCTCTTGCCCTTAAGACACAAAATGATAGTTTCGTATTTGTTCATGAACTTAAGCAAGAAATGCATGCTGATTTAAAGTACGATTGCACCCCCTTGAAAAAGAATACACAAAATTAATTCTGTATAAGCAGAATTTTTAAACAGTAGATATGCTCATGCAAGAAGATGTGTCTAATGATGTTATGTTGTTCTTAATTGCATTCGTTATCTGATTTAGAACGCACACTGAATTGCAATCGCTTATATATTCATACAGACAAAGAATGTGAATGTCTTTCGCACAAAAAGCTTTCGAAACAAACTGAATTTGTAGTAAAGAGGTCTAATACGAGCTTTACGAAGTTTTGCTAAATTATAAAACCCTCGATTTCTCACAACTCGCATTACAACAATGTCAAGAACAACGAAAAATGACACAGTTTGCAAAGAAAAGGCGTCAAACGTATTTCTAAAAGAACATGAACAATATTTTGAAATACAAGATTTGAAAGCTAAATTGCAAGAAAAGGACATTGCCATATGTGAGTTAAAGAAAATCATTGAAAAATGCAAAGGAAAATCTATGGAAACTAAGTTTGATAAACCATCTATTGTTCGACAACCAAATGCTCAAAGGATTTCAAAACCATCAATTTTAGGTAAACCGGCTCCTTTTTCAGATTCTTTTGAGAGAAAACACTTTTTGAAGACAAAGTTGGTTCCTAAAACTAATGTGTTAGAAGGTTTATCAAAAACAGTCACTGCACATAATTTGCCTCAAACAAAAAGGAAAGTTGTAAGAAACACAAATGTGATTAAACCAAGCATGTATTGAAATGACACTAGGACAACACAAACTCGAGCACCACATTAGCCTCAGACCTCTAGGAATACTAATCATCGCGTGTCTACATCTACAGGAGTAAATCACAGAACTATTGTTAGCAGACCACAGCTTAAGAGCAATAAAATGAATGAAAGGTCATGCCAAACACTAGTCAAGTAAAGTTTAAGAATATTAAACTATAAGACCACCATAGGATTTCTAGTATTTCTAATAAATCAAAGTCTGTAACTGCGTGTAATGACAGTTTAAAATCAAGATCTTCGAATGTTAATGTTGTTTGTGCTACATGTGGAAAATGTGTGTTTAATTCAAATCATGATGCTTGTGTTTATAAATTCTTAAATAACGTGAATACTATAACTAAGAAGCCTAAAGTAGTGCCTATTAGTATTAGAAAATGTTGATCCCTTCTGAACAGATCTTACTTAGCTTGTTAAAGCTTAGTTGTGTTGGATAGATCAAAAACAACTATAGTAGAAACTAAGATTGAGAATATCACAAACTATGCGAAAACTAGTTTGTAATACTAAGAAGAACAATGAAACAGTAAACAAACTTTTACTAAACTTTCAGCCTCAATATGAAACGATCACTCTGAATAGTGATAGGGTTACAAAATAACCTTGAAGCTACGAATATCAAAGATGTACTACAAACATTATGCCCTAGGACCTCCTTTTATACACCAAGGAGTCCTACAAGGCTTACAATACTTTCCTAACTTATCATGATCTTTTCTATAAACAAACGTAATCTCCTAAACAAATAAGTTATACATATCTTCTTTACAAATAACTAATACTTATCTTTGTAAGTATTCTTGTTCTCTAATCAATCTTTATCTCTTCTCTGTCAGCATAATTCTTCCAGCAGTAGTAATCACTCAGCAGTTGTAACTAAGCACAAGCAGTATTAACCACTTAGAAGTTTACTCTAGCAATATTAACATACACTAGCAGTACTAATTTTTGTACTAGCAGTAGTAACTACTTAGTATATTTTTAGTCTTCATCTCTAAGCAGTCTTAACTTCTATTAGCAGCAGTAACTTTATGCTAACAGTACTACTCCCTTCGTCCCAATTTATTAGTCCTATTTTGACTTTCTAAAGTCTTTATTTTCCAACTTTGACCATAAATATTTTTGTTTGTATTATATAGTACTTGATGAAAATTAGAATCAAATAAAATCCAATTAAAATCATTCAATTCATATATTTTTGCATCAAGAAAATTTTAAAAAAATATAACAAAAAAAAAATTAATTAAGGTAAAAGTTTAAAAAGAAAGACATTGAAATGTCAAAAGTGGACTAATAAATTGGGACGGAGGGAGTAATATATACTAACAATAGTAACTAGCAGTAGTAACTTTTACACTACCAGTACAAACTACTTAGCATAATTTTCATTAGTATTACCCGCAGCACTAAGTTAGGATACATCACTATTATACCTGAGCAGTAGTAACTCTAAGAATATCTTGAAGTCTTTTAATCCTAACAATCCTCCCCTAAACTTGATGTTCATCTTCTAAATCTTTAAGTTTCTTCATTAAAAGTCTTCATCACTAACCAGAGTTGGTATTCCAAACAATTCATTGACCCTTTTCCTCCTTTGTCATGAGCTTGAGTAGTTGATAGAATATCTCATTCCAATGATCAGCTTGAAGCTTCTTGTTCAGCATGTTTGTAATTGTTATTGGTGTAAGGGGATATCTTTTCTCAACCAACATAAAGATATGTAGATTTTTAAACCTTACAAAGTGCACTCCACATGTATCAAACAGCTTCCAAATAGTCACTTTGTATCCCTGTAGATTTCTCCATACTTCACTTTTTATGTCAGGTTTAAACATTACCTTCATATCACCCCATAACACTCTTTCATATTCATCCTCTGGCCTTGTATTCCCATGTTTAGTTTTAACCAACTTCTAGAGGGTCTCTAAGTCTTCTCTATCAATGTTTTGAAGCATTTTAATCATTGATAAATATCTTTTTGAACTTCCATCAGCTTTTATCAATTGAAAGTATACAAACTTTCCTTATTTGACAATCTTGTATTTAACAATCACTATAGGTTTGATGGCTAGATGTATAGCATCAATTGCTACCTCATCATCTTTAACTATCTTAATATGCTTTTTCATCTCTTCCTCCTCTTGATCATCATCTTTTTCAGCTTCTACATGCTCATCTATCTTCTACTTCTTTGACTTATCAGATTTAAGCTCATTCCTTGCTCTTTTAGAACTTTCTTATGTTCTTGTCTCACTACTCTTCACCTCCTCTGAATCCATAGGAACAAATAAACTTACCTGTTTGTATGCTTTGTCAAAGAGCTTCTGAATTTCTTCATAACACCTTTCCTCACTGAATTGTGCTTTATATCCACCCATATTCTTTAGGTATGTACACATTCTATTCCTTATTTGATTTTTGGTAGGTGGTTTATTTTTTTCCTCTGCTGCTCTTTATGCTGCAAAGAACTTTTTCCTTTTAGCTATCATCTCCACTAAAGATTGAGTTGCTTCATGAACTCTAGCCATCCTTTGTCTTTCTTCTTCATCCAGTTCCTCTTGCAGTCTCACCGCTGCTTCATGACCAAGCCTCTCCTGTTCTTGCAGTTTAGTTCTCTTAGTCTATTCATCCTCATATTCCTCCATTTTACCTTTGCCTTTATCTTTGACAACAACTGGTGAAGAAATACTGATGTTAACCTCTTGAACCATACCAGCAGTACTAACTGGCATTGATGCACTAGTAGTACTAACTAATTCTTCGGCAGTACTAAACAATCTACTAGCAGTACTAATTCCACCACTTCCAGTACTAACTGCCCTTCTTCTTCTAATATAAGTAGGAACATTTTCTTTAGCTACATCTGCAAGTACCTTAGCTGCACTAAAGACTCCCAACTGATCTTCAGGTTGATCTTCTTGACTATGTGTAGGAGTAACCAAAGTAACTCCTGCTTCTTGATTAATTTCTTCTATCATTCTCCCCTTTTTGGAAGAATCCTCTAAATCCTCTTCATCATCTGAAACCATAATCTTTGCTCTCCTTCTAGCTTGACTTGTATTAACAGTCTTCTCTAATTGTTTTACCTTCTTGATAAGTTTAGTGAAAGCAGCACTATAGACTTGCTTTATCTGCCTCAAGTCTGTCTCCAAAGCTTTACATCTATCTGATAATTTTGTGACCAAATCCATCAACTCATTTTGTTGCATTCTGCCCTCATCACTTCTAAGTGTGTGACCTCTTGGGAGAAGTGAATCATGGGGCATAGATGAGGTATTATTAATGTTACCACTGCCTTGTCCTGCATCTAAGCTAGTGACAGCCCTTCCATGCCTGACATCCACACCTATGGATGCAGCCTCATCTGCTACATTGGTGTGAGGAGGAGAACTAAGATAAGGAACTTTAGTTTCCTGTCTGATAGGGCTCCTAAGTGTTGGTGAAATATGTGGTGGTGAGGTTGATGGAGCATCTGTGGGTATGTGATAGGACTCAACTGGGACTGTTGATCCTTCACCCTGAAAAATTAGGCCCTGAACAAGCATTGTTGGAAACAATGGAATGTCCACCCCCATTATAACCCTTAGAAATCCTTCTCATATTGCCAAAAAGTTTTTGAGTAAGAGTAGGAGCAATATAAGTTCTTTTGTGAGGTAGAAGCTGTCTTTTGTGCTTGTTCAAAAAGATTTGTATAAATCTTGGATACATTAAAAATTTAGACTGATTATCCAAGTTTTTCACCATGTCATCAAAAATCATTTTTGAAAAATTAAAAGTTCTGTTTGTGACCAAGCAAATGATAGTAGTGGCTATGTTGCTACTAAATTGATCCCAAGCAGTTTTCTTAGCACTCAAACAATGAAGGATGGTATAGATCAAAAACCTACACTAAGGGGAAAAGTGTCCCTTTTGAAAAGTTAATCTGTCAGAATTAGACACATACCTCATAAGAGCAAGTTGCTCAAAAATTCCAGTATTAGGTAAAGTACTAATTCCATCAGAATCTTTTAACTTGAGATGCCTCCTTATATATGCTTCAGTAACAGTCTTAACTCTCCTATCAATGGTAGCAGTTATTTCCATCTCTCCATTCTCAGATGTGCTTGCAGAAGCAGTTTGCCAAAACTGATGAATGAGTGAAACATAGATGGTTGGATTTTCAGTGAGAGCATACTTAATGTGAGTAGAATTGAGAAAATCCACTATCTGATGAAATCCCGCACTTCCCTCTAGTTTCTTTAAGAAGGCTACCATATTATGTTTGTCACAGAAGTCCAAATTTGCCATTCGAATAAGAAAAGTTTGATTAGGGTTCTGGGTTATGATCGTGGATGAGAGTATGTGTGTTTGGTAAAGGTAATTAAGATAATAGAGAGTACTTAAGGTTTTTGATTGGACCGACTGAATAAAATTGAGTATTTATCTTGAAGAAATCTTGATATATAAAGAAAGTTCAAGATTTATCCAAATCTAGGAAACCTATAAGCAAAGTAGTTAGCGGAAATATCTCAACGGCTATTTAATTAATGAAATTATGTTATGCCTCAAATAGTACTAACGATCAACCAACATTACTAAGTTTAGCCTAACAGTACTAACTTTAAGCCCAGCCGTATTAAGATATGCCTGGCAGTACTAACTTAATACTGGTAGTATTAAGTTTATGCCTGGCAGTATCAACTCTAATTCTGTTCCAACAAGCATTTCCATCATAAATTTAGATTCTCACAAGCTCTCTTTCTATATTTCAGCTCACTATATCTCTTATTTCTTTTGCTCACTTAATCACTCTGTCTGTTTTTATTTTACAAATCTCTCTATTCTTTTGAGTTCACAATTTCTCTCTGTCTGTTTTTGCTTTCTCTTAATTCTTTTAAGCTCACTAATTCAGATAGTTTTGTACAATGTTCCATCAATTCCATTAGTTTCATGTTGTCCTATCTACTTCCAAGTGTGTGAACTCTTAAGAGAGGTAGGTCATTGAACTATTTAGATGTAGTCTCAAACCTAGTTTGAGCATCTACACCCCTAATATGGTATTTTGGCACTTGGGACTACCACCTAAACTAGTTCCCTAAGGACTTGGCTCATTAAGTGTTGCCATGGATTGGGTCCTATTGATGTTACCACTGTCCTGCTCTGCTTCTAAGCTAGAAGCAGTAGTGGCAGCCCTTTCTATTCTGTCACCCAACTCCTTATGGACAGCCTCATCACCAACCTTTTCAGGGGGACCACCAAACTGAGGTATCTTAGTGTCCTGACCTCTTTTGGCTTGTCTAGGTGTTTGACTCTTCATACACTTTTGTTTGATGTTACATGTCCTTCCATTTATTCTTGACTGCATATTGACATAATTAGCCTCCCCTCAATCAATACTTTAGAGGTGAAGCATTCAATACCATGTATTCATTATGCTTAGCCTGTAAATGTTAGTCTAAAACCAAGAATACACAATCCAAAGTATTTTCTTGTTTAACAGTATTAATTATGACTAACAGTCTTAAGTATGACTAACAATATTAATTATACTTAGCAGTACTAACTTTTGCCTAGCAGTACTAAAACCTGCCTAACAGCATTAACCTTACAACTACCAGTTTTATTTCCAAATTTATCTCTAATACTATCTCCAAACCATATTAATCATTAGTCTAACAAACACATCTTCAGAGATTAAGTAATCCAATGCTAGCAATCAGAAAGTTAAACCTGCTAACATCAAATGCCTTTGTGAGAAGATCTGTAACATTGTGATCTGTAGGTATCTAAATCACTTGATTAAGCCTCTTCTCATAAGAATCTCTGATGAAATGGTGCCTTATTTCAATGTTCTTGGTTTTAGAATGAAACACTGGATTCTTCACAATACAAATAGTGCTTTCATTATCAATGTAAATCTTGATGTTCATGAAATTGAACCCATAATCAAGCATCTGATTTTAGATCCACAACACCTGTCCACAGCAATTTGCAACAGTAACATACTTTGCTTTAGTAGTGGAGTTGGAAACTATAGTTTGCTTTTTTTACATTGCCATGAAATCAACCTTTTGCCCAGAAATTGACAACCTCATGTTGTGGATTTCCTGTCAAGGATAGCTTCAGCATAATCACCATCAGAAAAGGCTTCCAAGTCAAATGGTGAATCTCTAGGATACTAAAGGCCTTATTTAGGTTGACCTTTAAAGTATCTAAAGACCCTCTTCACACTATAAAGATGTGAGACTTTAGGAGTAACTTGGAACCTAGCATAAGCATAAACAGCAAACATTATGTCAGGCCTAGAAGCTGTCAAGTACATCAATGATCCAATCATCGATCTGTATAAATGAATATCCATATCCTTAGCTTCTTCATCTTTGAGTAATGCCTTGTTAGTCTCATTTAGAGTGCTTGTTGTCTTCATTATGACAAAATCAAACTTCTTCAATATATCAGCCACATATTTGTCTTGGCTGATGAAGATTCCATCATCTTTCTGCTTTACTTGTAACCCTAAGAAGAAAGTGAGCTCCCTTATAGAACTTATCTGGAATCTCTTGTGCATCATCTGCTCAAACTCAACACATAAAGACTTCTTTGTAGATCCAAAGATGATGTCATCAACATACACCTACACTAATAGGATATCACTTTTGTCCTTCTTGATGAATAAAGTCTTATCTATAGTACCTCTTCTAAATCTATTTTCTAATAAGTAGGTAGACAAGGTCTCATACCAGGCTCTAGGAGCTTGATGTAGACCATATAAAGCTTTTTCTACCTTATAAACTTTGTCAAGGAACTGTGGATCTTCAAAACCATGAGGTTGGCACACATACACCTCCTCTTTAATAGTACCATATAAAAAGGCACTCTTCACATCCATCTGGTACACAATAAACCCCATAAATGATGCATAGGCCAAAAATAATCTGATTGCTTCTATACTAGCAACATGAGCAAAAACTTTATCATAATCAATGCCTTCTTCTTGGGTGTAACCTTGTGCAACTAGTCTTGCCTTGTTTCTAACTACCATCCCTCTCTTATCTTTCTTGTTTCTATAGACCCATTTTGTTCCAATGGCATGCTTGCCTTTGGGTAAATCAACCAATCTCCAAACCTTCTACAATATAAATTGTAGCAACTCATCTTGCATTGACTCTATCCAACTTGGATCTATCATATAACACCCTGTGTTTTCAAGTCATTGACGACATCAATAAATTCACAATGTACCTTTTTGAATTGTACGTGTTTGCTTAAAATTGTAAA
>BQNB010073588.1:0-22500 GCA_026074375.1 Tanacetum coccineum
TATATTATTTTAGTGACCGAGACCTAATATAATTATGAACGAACTTTCATTGTTCGACTCAATATTTTGAGGCTAACAACAAGACTCTTTTTATCAAGAAGGACAAGAATGATATCATGTTAGTGTAGGTTTATGTGGATGATATTATTTTTGGTTCTACAAAAAGGTCTTGGTGTGATGAATTTGAGGCATTGATGAAGAGTAGATTTCAGATGAGTTCTATGGGAGAGATCACCTTCTTTCTTGGATTACAAGTCAAACATAAAGAAGATGGTATTTTCATAAGTCAAGATAAGTATGTTGTAAAAATCCTAAAGAAGTTTGATTTTGCTAGTGTGAAGACTGCCAGTACTCCAATTGAGACCCAGAAGCCTTTGACCAAGGATGAAGAAGCTGTTGATGTGGATGTACATCTTTATAGATCCATGATTGGCTCTTTAATGTACTTGACTGCTTTTAGGCCTGATATTATGTTTGTAGTCTGTGCTTGTTCTAGGTTTCAGGTAACTCCAAAGACCTCACATCTTCATGCTGTGAAGAGGATCTTTAGGTACCTCAAAGGCAAAGCCAAACTGGGCCTTTGGTATCCTAGAGTGTCATCATTTGATCTGGAAGCCTACTCAGATAGTGATTATGCTGGAGCAAATCTTGACAGGAAATCCACAACAAGAGGTTGCCAATTTCTTGGCAGGAGACTTATTTCATGGCAGTGCAAGAAGCAGATAATTATGGCTACTTCTACTACAGAGGCAGAGTATGTTGTTGCTGCCAACTGCTATGGGAAAGTATTGTAGGTTCAAAATCAAATGTTAGACTATGGATTCAATTTTATAAACACAAATATATACATTGATAATGAAAGCACAATATGCATTGTAAAGAATTCAGTGTTTCACTCCAAAACAAAGCATATTGAGATTAGGCACCACTTCATTAGGGATGCTTATGAGAAGAAGCTTATCCATGTGCTGAAGATTCATACTGATGACAATGTGGCTGATCTTTTAATTAAAGCTTTTGATGTTAGCATGTTAAATTTCTTGATTGTTAACATTGGCATGCTTAACCTATAGCTACATTAGTTCAGGTTAGGCAAGATGGTAATTTTGGAGTTGTTGTTTAATTTGTAGATGAATTTATCTATAGCTGCATTGGTTGAGGGGAGGTTTATACATTGGATAGATAACAGTTCTTAACTTTTATTCATGGGTTATGCATAAATATGGATCCTCATGAATTCTCACATGTCTATCTAGTCCTTTCTAGTGTGCTTGTGAAGAATAGAGGCATGTTGTTGTATAATTATTGAAGACAGAGTTAGTACTGTTAGTACAACAAGTTAATACTGCTGAGCTTAGTTAATACTGTTGAAGAAACTTTGTACTGCTAAAACAATAGTCAATACTGCTAGGCTTGGTTAGTACTGCTCAAAAGTGTTTAACAATGGTTTTGATGCTTAGATCGGGTTAAAGATGCAGTTTAGATTGGATTTGAGGGTACTAAATGGAAACTAACAAGTTAGTGCTGCCAGGCAAAGTTGGTGCTGCCAGGCATAAAGTTAATGCTGCCATCTTGAACTGGGAATGAAAATGCTGCCAGGCAAAGTAGATTATGAAGTCCCGGAGAAGAGATTTCCAATCATTAACCGGGAATCAAAATTCTATCATCTTGACAGACATGGAGCAGAGTGCATCTACTACAGGATCTTTAGATCTGATGAAAGTTCTAGATGGATTAAAACATTTTCTGAGATGGTGAAAATGTTTGATAGGCTAGATCTTGAGGAGTTATATAACCTAGTGATGCAGAGGTGTGAATCAACTACTCCAGAAGGTGTTGATCTAGTTCTTTGGGGGAGATTTAAGGACAATGTTTGATGCAAATACAGAAGATGAACTCTGGCAGAATTAAGAAAGATGGAATCTTAAGAGCTCGAATTTCTATGAGAATTGTGGAGTTCATACCTTGACACTGGAAGATGGTATTGAGATTCATATGCTTGCAGAGAGAAAATATCCACTCATAAAATAAACACTTGAGAGGATGATGTCTTTGAAGTTGATAGATGAGTCTGCAAGTGAAAGTGCTTATAATCTGCTTAGGTTCATTCAAAAGCAGATTGATAAATATAGAAGCTATGATGGAAGTGAGAAGGATCTTTAAGTGTTAGATTTATAACTACACAACAAATGGTCATCAGTTTACCATGTCTAACGGACATCAAGAACTGGCTAGTCCAGAGCAAACGGCTACTGGTAAAGACTTCTCAAATCCGTTAATGGCTAATAGTTTGCCAAAAACTATATGGTTCTCAACTCACCATGCTTTACAGTAAAGAGTTGGCTAGTCCAAAGCAAATGGATCTTGGTAAAGACATCTCAAATCCGTTGATATTTGATATTTTACTCAAAACTATATGGTTATCAATGCACCATGTTATTGTAATGAAGGATTGGCTATTCCAGAGCAAACGGCTACTAGTAAAGAAATATCAAATCCATTTATGGCTGGTAGTTTGCCAAAAACTACAAGGCCAACTTAGCTGGTATTGCTGTGTTACTGAGTTGCTAAGATGTTGTGATGATGACAAAGACTAAAAGCTAAAGAATTTCAAGTTTACAGAGTAACAAAAGAGTTCAAGTTTATCAAAGAACATATTAAAGAGTAGCAGTATGTTTGGATACATCCTCCTAGTGTTTAAGAAGCTCAAAAACTGAGGGTGGCTTAAACCTAGAAGAATTATTTGTTCTTTGCACTAACTTGTCCAACAGGGTTCTTGCTTTGGAAACTTCCAAGGATGCTCAGGCTGCAAAGATCCTTAAATTGAAAGATCAAATCAAGAAATTGAAAGAAAGGGGGGAAGTTAAGCCAAGCATCCTCACACCACAGGAGGGTTAAAGAGTGTGAAAAGGTTAATCAATGAAGAAAAAGTTGGGAATGAAGGAATCCTGTATATTCTAAACAGGAGAGAAAATGCCAAACCTGAACCGAACTTTGGATACCTTTGATGATCTGGATGCTGAAGGAAAGGATTACATGGAAACAAAGGATGTTGTAAAAGAAGGGAGGCAAAGTAATGAAACTGAGGAGCTTAACAAGGGCAGTGGTGATAAAGGAGGAAGTACTGAAGAACTAGTTAGTACTGCTGTACCTAAAACAGTTAGTACTGCTAGGCCAGATGTTGATGCTGCTAGGCAAGAAGATAGTGTTGTTGAGCCTAGAACTCCTCCTACAACAACAAGTATATTTGATGATGAATATATTACCATGGCTCCTAACTTTGTTTAAGATAAAGAGAAAAAAAAAAGGAGATAAAAAAAAAAGAGAAGAAAAGGAAAGAGAGAAAGCTAAGAAAAAGGTGTGTTTTAATTAAAGATAATAAAAGATTCTTCAAGACCTGCAAGATCAATCGAACCCTAAAGCCACATCTCAACAATTGACTCCTAAAGACAAAGGCAAAAAGTATCTTAGAAGAACCTGACCTGAAAGATGATGACTAGAAGTGATTTTGATGCTGCTCAGATTGCAAGAGATGCAGAAATTGCCAGACAGTTACAAGTAGACTTGCAAGCAGAGGTAGAAAGGGAAAGACAAAGGGAAGAAGAAGCATCTAAGGCTTACTATACTTATGACGTATATGAAGTTCAAGAAGGATTGATGCTGATGCCTTGTTTGGTAGCCAAGCTAACCAACAGGAAAGAAAGATGAGGAGTTATACAATTGAAGAGAGAGCAAAGTTCTTGGCTGAAACAATTGTTGCTCAAAGAAAATTCAGAGCTGCATAAAGATCTGCTGAGATTAGAAGTAGACCACCAACTAAATCTCAACTGAGGAATTTGATGATGAACGTACTAGAGATAATAGGTGGTTTTACAAACACTCTCAGCTAAAGGCAAAGACATTTGCAGAAATTCAAGGTTTGTATGAAAGACATAAAAGGGTAATTGATGATTTCAAGCCTATGGAATTCAGATGATGTAGTAAAAGATTCTAAAGAAGCAGCTGGTGTACATAAGCAAAAGGTTCTTAAAGAACCTAACAGTACTAAGGTTTGAAGTTAACACGAAAGGACCATGGAGAAAGGGTATCAGGAAAAGACCATGCAGAAGACTTAAGATGAAAGCAACAAAGAAGTCTAAAAGACAAAAGACTGATGCTGATCTTGAAGAGGAAGAGCAACTAAAGGCTTTTCTGAAGATAGTTCCAGATGAAGAAGGAATAATAGATTATGAAGTCCTGGAGAAGAGGTTTCCAATTATTAACTAGGAATCAAAATTCTATGATTTTGACAGACATGGAGCAGAGTGCATCTACTACAGAATCTTTAGATCTGATGGAAGTTCTAGGTGGATTAAAACCTTTTCTGAAATGGTGACAAGGTTTGATAGGCTAGATCTTGTGGAGTTATATAATCTGGTGATGAAGAGATTTGAAACAACTACTCCAGAAGGTGTTGATCTAGTTCTTTGGGGAGATTTAAGGACAATGTTTGATGCAAATGCAGAAGATGAACTCTGGCAGAATCAAGAAAGATGGAATCTTAAGAGCTGGGATTTATATGAAAATTATGGTGTTCATACCTTGATACTGGAAGATGGTACTGAGATTCATATGCTTGCAGAGAGGAAGTATCCACTCATAAAAGAAACACTTGAGAGAATGCTTTCTTTGAGGTTAGTAGTAGACTGCAATGTAAAGGATGCTTATACTCTGCTTAGATTCATTCAAAAGCATATTGATGAGTATGGAAGCATGATGAGGTTGAAAGGATTTTGAGTGTTTGATTTTATCACCATACTCACAAAATGGTCATCAGTTTTTTTTTTGTTTTATTTTTTGTATCACTCATGTCTAACAAGACAACAAGAACTTGGCTAGTCCCAATAGCAACAACGCTTCTGGTAAAGACTTCTTATATGCGTTAATGGCTGATAGTTTTACTAAAAACTAATGGATCTTAACTCACCATGCTTTACGGTAAAAGAGTTGGCTAGTTAAAGCAAACGGCTCTTGGTAAAGACCTCCTCAATCCGTTGATAGTTGATAGTTTACTCCAAACTATATGGTTATCAATGCACATGTGTATGTGCAAAAAGCATTGGCATATACTAAGCAAACGGCTACTGGTAAAGAAATATCAAATCCATTTATGGCTGGTAGTTTACCAAAAACTACAAAGCCAACTTAGTTGGGTAGCCAATGATGCTGAGAGCTGACCAAAGACTAGAATTAAAAGAATTTTAAGTTTACTAAGTAACAAAAAGTTCAAAGCGATTAAAGAGTAGCAGTGTGTTTGGATACATCCTCCTAGTGTTCAAGAAGCTCAAACTGAAGAAACATGAAGGTTAACAAGTGAACATCATGTTTAGGGAATGATTGTTAGGTTTCAGAAGTTCCTACAACTTAGTGCTGCTACTTGTACAAGTTACTACTGCAGGTTCTACTTAGTGCTGCTGATGAAGAATGCTAAGTAGTTAGTACTGTTAGTTATAAATAGTTAGTACTGCCAGTACATTGTTAGTACTGCCAGTATAGTTAGTGTTGTTAGTAGTAAGTTAAGTAACTGCCTAGTTTTATGTACTGTAAGGAAGAATAAAAATTATGCATGAGTTATTATAGGAATAGATATACATTATCTCTTCACACGTTTTGTAAGCCTATTAGGGTTTTTCTTAGTGTATAATAGATATAAGTTTTCGATATACAAGTTCAAATATATATTTATTAAATCTAGCGATTAATAGTAATCAAAGATCTATTTTATTCATTGTTCCTTCTTTATCAATATAAAGTTAGTTTCCTGCATAACTTATATTGTTCATAAGTCATTGTTCTCTTGTAGTTAGTTTGGATCTATCCAGATTAGCTACCACCTTTAACAGGCTAGAAAGATCTATTCAGATTGGGATCAACAGTTTACCACCATTACTCTTCCTCTTCTTCTGCCATTTCAAAGTCTCAGGAGACATACTACTCATTCCTAGCTTGTTGATGAGAAATTCAAGTCGTTCTTGTGCTAAAAGCTTAGTGAAAATGTTTGCCTATTGATACTCTATTCTGATAAAATACAGCTCAACCACCCCGTTCTCCACTTGCTCCTTGATAAAGTGATGTCTAATATCAATATGCTTGGATCGGGAGTGTTAGACGTTGTTACAACATAAAGCAATGTCACTTTTATTATCGCAGTACAGAGGTATCTTGTTGAACGCAAGGCCATAGTAAGTTAATTGTGATGTCATCCAAAGTATTTGAGCACAACATCCTGACAAGTCAATGTATTCAGCTTCTTACTGGATAATGGCAGACTCTTCTGATTCTTTAGACGATCCAGCATACCAATCTATCACCTAGTAGCTGCATACTTCCAAACGTACTTTTTCTAGTATCTTGGCAACCGCATGGTCAGCATCTGCAAAAGCTGTTAAAGCAATGCAAGAATCCTTCGTATATCACAACCGCCATATTTTATAATTCCACTTAGGTTCTCGAAGGATTCACTTAACCGCAATAGTAAGTTCTTTTTCGCTAGGCTTTGCCTGATACCGGACATTACATGCACATAGCAAATACAAAGGTCTAGTTCCCTACTATGTGAGATGCATAAGGGTGTCAACCATTCCACGATAACGTGTAGGATCAATGGCTATCCCTTGTGGTCTTCATCCAGCTTAGATTTCTCCACCATTAGAGTATCCACTGGGTCACAAGTTTCCATACCATACTTTTTAAGTGATTCAAGAGCATGTTAGGATTGGTTTAAAAAGATGCCTCGGACTCCAAGAAATATGAAGTCTTAAGAAAAATGATAGTTTGCCCATCAATCGACCATCTTGAACTTTGAACACATTGATTTTAGAAAATGATTCACAAAGATCAAGTTAGTGGAGGTAAAAATAATATCGTCGACATAAATTTATACCAGTAATATATCTTTGCCTTCTCTCCTGATGAATAATGTAGGATCAACGGTACCTTTTGAGAACTTTTGGGAGAGTAGAAACGATGAGAGCAAATCATACCAAGCCCGTAGAGCTTGTTTCAAACCGTAAAGGGCTTTCTTAAGCTTGTACACATGGTTGGGATTCTCTGGATCTACAAACCCGTCTGGTTGACTAACATAGACCTCCTCACACAGTATGTCATTCAAGAACGCGATCTTCACATCCATTTGATAGACGATCATGTTCATATGAGCAGCGAATGCAATAAAAATATGGATGGCCTCAAGTCTAGCAACAGGAGCGAAAGATTCCTCAAATTCTATGCCTTCTTCCTGATGATATCCCCTCGCTACCAAACAAGCCTTATTTTTCATTACATCTTAGTTCGTCTAATTTCACCTTGTATATCTATTTTTAGGTAATAATCATAACACAATCCGAATGAGGTACTAGTTCCTAAACTTCAAGACGTTTAAACTCATTGAGTTCTTCTTGCATGGCTTCAATCCAAAAAGATTCTATCAATGCCTCTTTGTAACTCTTGGGTGCAACGGAAGAAAGGAAAGCATCGAAATAACATAATAGGGCTTCATCTTGTAGTTGATGTCGAGTGGAAACTGATCTAGAAGGATCGCCAATTACATTATAAAGTGGGTGATCTTTGGTCCATTTGTTGATGTGTTCGGGTGGTTGGTTGACTGAGTGCACATTGTTTGGAATAACAACCTGAGAAGAGGATTCTTCAGAACTTGGTTCTGGAATTGGAAAATCAACATAGGGATTATTATCCATGTGTGCAACTTCAATATCATGGTCAGCTTCTTCAACACCGAGAGGAATGACTGGAGATGGTGTTTCTTGATTTGTTTGTGAGGTACTTGTAGATGGTGCATCTTGATCAATTGTAGTTGAGGAAGGTGTACCGGTTGAAACAGCAGGTTCTGGAGCAATGACTGCAGGAACTTGAGGATCAACACATGGTGGAGGATTAAGGTACTCATCAAACATTGGTTGAAACAATGTTTCCTAGTCGTTCTTTGTTGGTAGGACATACGGAGTTAGAGAAGGAATGTTTTGCACGAGTCCTGAACTGATTGTTCCAGGAGTCAAAAGTTTAGGCCCGGGTCCTGAACTGAATTGTTCAGAAGCCATTGCTATCAACTCATCAAAATCAACATGAATAGTTTCAATGATTAAACGGGTCCTTTTGTTGTAGATTCAAAATGCTTTCTTTGCAGGAGCGTAACCAACAAAGATTCCTATATCAGCTTTAGGTTTTAACTTACCAAGATCTTCACTATCATTAGTGGGATAGCAAAGAGCACCAAAGACATAAAGATAAGATAAGTCAGGTTTTCTATCATGGAGAAGTTCATACGGTGTTTTGTTGTGACGTTTTCGGATTAATGATCGGTTTTTAGTATAGCAAGCTGTCGCGACTACTTCTGCCCAGAGAAATAACGGAGCCTTTGAAAAGATCAACATGGTGCGAGCAGCTTCTACTAAAGTACGGTTCCGTCTTTTAACAACGTCATTCTGTAGTGAAGTGCGAGCAGCGGATGTTTGATTGAGATTCCGACTTCTTCATAATAAGTTCTCAGTGTCTGATTGACAAATTCTGTGCCATTATTAGTCCTGATGTTACGAACGGTTACATTCAAACGAACTTGAATCATTTTGAGGAATTTGATCACGAACTCTGGAACTTCATCCTTTGATCGTAGAAATTTCACAAATGTAAACCGAGAATAACATCAACGATAAACCAGTATATATTTTCCTCCCATTGAGATAACTTTGAATCCTCATAGGCCCATAAAGATCCATATGCAGCAGTAGAATTTCTCTAAATGTATCTTTCAGCTTTAAGTTATGGGAGTGTTTCTTGCTTTTACAAAGATTACAAGTAAAGCACAAGTGATCCTTCTGATACTTTAGTTTCGGAAGTCCTCGGACGAGACCTTGTTTGGAAATAAAAGTGATATAATCAAAGTTTAAATGAGATAATCTTCAATGCCACAACCAAGACTTGGTCTTTAAGTCCTTAGACAAGAGACATATAAGAGAGGATAGCAACAAATTTTCTATAGATAAAGTGTATAAGTTTGAACCCCCTTTTTTGATTCCTTGATTTATCACACCTTCTAAAGTCACGAAATGAAGCAGGTGGTGTTGCGAAAAAGCTACTTCGAGATTAAAATCACAAAATTGTCCCACAGAGAATAAGTTGTGTCATAACCCTTCCAAATAATAAACCCGAGATATTATAACATTTCCCATTTGATAGTCTCCATAACCCATTATCTTAGCAATATGATCATTTCTAAATCTGACGGTACCCAAAAATTTACTGACTAATTTGATGAGTTGAGAGCAATTTTCGGCCATATGCTTGGAGCATCCGGAGTCCAAATACTACAGAAAAATTAGGAAAACCTTGCAAATCAGTAAGAGAAGAAATGGAACATCAGAAACAGTGGATTCCCCCAGATTGAGTGAGGGTCCAGAAAAAAGAAAAAAAGGGTGGGGTGGGGGGGGGGGGGAAGGGGGGGGGGGGGGGGGGGGGGGTGTGGTTAGAAGAATTCTAGATTCCGTGATCTTAGATGTTCTACTAACTCGATCCTACGAATTTTTTGTGCTTTGGGTCTCCTACTGTAAACGATGTTCCTTGAGTTGTGTAAGAAAATTTGTAACTTCTGTATTTTTCAGGTACCATTTTACACGCTATTTAATCCACTATTATATTCTATCCATCGCAACGCGATTACTTTAATTTTTAATAGTTTAAAGTTAAATCGCGTAAGTTTAAAAATCAACATTTAACGTAAACGGACACCAAACGAATTAAAGTTTTCGTCAAGCAAGCAATATATTATTTTACGAAAGTAATAATTAACTTTTTATATTTTATTTTATTGGTTACGTAAATTGTTTACGTTTCATATAAAAGTACGTTTAGGCATACCCGGAACCACCATAATTAATTGGTTAAAAAACGCCGATCACAAATGCTTATTTTATTTCCAATGATCAAAGTTTTATAAAACTTTTACCCCACTTAACAAATGGACGCATCATAAATATACAAGACAATAAGCAAGACTTTTCAATTTTACAAATAACTTCTAAATTAAATCAACACTACACTTTACATTAAAACATTATACTTTTAATTATTTTTCAAGTATAATAGCTTTCTTTTAGCAAGCTAGATATTTCCTTACTATCATTTCATAGGATGATTCACACTTTAGGGAACATAAGGACTTATAAATCATACCTAAGGTCATGTACATCTCTACACATTAATTCAAGCCATACTTCCTATACTTCCCATACTTTTGACCATACTTTTCCTTAAAATCCCATGTTGTCCTTGACTAGTCATAAGTATATAATCATTACACTAGTGAAAATACACACACCTTCTCACTTTCAAGGTGTAAAACACACAAAATCTCTCTTCCCCCTCCTCTCTAGCTCACGACAACCACAAGACCAACACCAAATGCATACCAAATTTTATTTAACACATTTACATACATTCCTACAACATATCTAAGATGTCCTAAGAAGATTTGAAGGCTTGGTTAAGTCTTTACAAGTGTTAAGCAAGAAAAATGGAAGATTAGGGTTTAGGGTTTCTTTGATTGTGCAAGCTTTGGTTTATAATCTAAACAAGGGTTTAGAACATATTTCTCATCATCATACATCACCATAAGGTTATCTAAAACCCTTTATGTCTTTACATTTATCATTTTATGTGTATATAAGTTCTATGTAGTGAAATCACCATTAGGTTACTTTTAAACATGTAAAACATATTTTTGCTTGTGATTATAATTTTGTACACTTATTCATGTGTTATGTGGTTGAATATATCATGGACTAATGGACATAATAATATGTATGACATATGATAATAAGGGTTGTAATGGACTTGTAACAAAGTGGTTAAGCTAAAAAGTTATAAAAACGACTTTTAAACACATTTTGAGAAAAACCCATTTAGGGGCTGTTTGAATTCGAAAATTTACACCTCTATTTTATGATTTTATAAGATACTACATGTCCCAAGGATCGTGGGCATGTAAAGAACTCGAAAAACCGATTTATAACGAAGGAGATACGACGATTACAAGTTTACGATAATTAATACTTTTATAAAAATAATTTTATAAAAATTACTGTTCATCCAGGGACTTATTTTGGAAAAACGACATAAATTAAATTAGAACATTTAAATACGAAGACGTGCTCGAAAGAATCGCTAAAAACGGAGTTAAAACGAATAAGTTACGACATTTACGAGATTTACGATAACTAAATCTATAAAAATAAATATATATACTGAACAGTAAAAATCACATTCATCAGAAAAACTCAATTTTAAAAATGTTATATGTTTTTGATAACTCTCCTTAATACGAAAGGCGTGATATAAAAACGAAAGAAATGACAATAAAACGAGAAATGTTACATCAGATTTAGCAAAGTATTACTTTATAAACAGTTATACTTTATAAATATGATTTCACTAAAACAATTAGATAAGATGTAGCTATATAGAATATATGTGGTATTAGTTAATCCAAAGTACTATATTACTAAGGGAGTTTTCATAATGAGGCCTCTATCGGGGTGGCGATCGACGAGTTTGTTAGATTTAACGATTTAAAGTGGCATAGCTCCCCGTACGTCACTACATGACCTCTGTTAATTATTATAGCCCGAACTTCATAGTCATTGTTTCTCTTGTAGTTAGTTTGGATCTATCCAGATTAGCTACCACCCTTAACAGGCTAGAAAGATCTATTCAGATTAGGATCAACATCTAGCACCCTCAAAAATGCAAGCATTGTCTGAACAACTTCAAGAGTTGCAAGATAAAGGTTTCATATGACCTAGTCATTTTCCGTGGGGAGCACCAGTGTCATTTGTTAAGAAGAGAAGCATGGAGTTTATTTGAAGTTAGTGTTGGAATTACTGAGGAAGGAGAAGCTGTATGCCATGTTTTCTAAGTGTGAGTTCTGGTTGGAAGAAGTGCATTTTCTTGGTCACGTGGTCAGCCATAACGTAATCACGTAGACCCGAGTAAGAATGAGGCAGTGAAGAATTGGGAAGTACCTAAGACACCATCCGAGATATGATTATTCTTAGGATTGGTAGGTTACCTACCTACGTTTCATCGCAAACTTTTCTAAGATTGTTAAACCCATTACTTCCCTAACTGAGAGGAATCAGAAGTATGAGTGGGGCGCAGAACGAGAAGAGGTTTTCCAGACTTTGAAGAATGATTTGTGTGACGCTTTGTTAAATCGAATGTAGTGGTTGATGCGTTGAGTAGGGAGAGTGAAACCAAGACGAGTAAGTGCAATGTCCATGACTATCCAGACAAGTGTTAAGGACAAGATATTGGCTACTTCAAGTGAGACATCCAAAGTAGAGAACGCGTCAGCAGAAATGCTGCGTGACCTGGACCAACAAATGGAAAAGAGGGCAGATGATGGTTAGTACTTTATGGATTAAATTATGTAGTGAGTATGAGTATGGAATTCGCTACCATCCAGGTAAGGCAAATGTGGTGACTGGTGCGTTAAGTAGGAAGGAACGAGTAAAACCTAGGTGTGTTTGAGCGATGGCTATGACCATTTAGTATGGAGTAAGAGGAATGATATTGGCAGCCTAAAGTGAGGCGTTTAAGCAAGAGAACGTACTCGCAGAAAGGCTATATGGTTTAGATCAACAAATAAAAAGAAAAGGAGACGAGAGTTTATACTTTATGAATATAATTTGGGTTCTATTGGTGGGAAGTGTAATGGATGAGGCCCATGCATCAAGGTACTTGGTACATCCGGGAGCGGATAAGACGTACTATAACCTTGGAGGCATGTATTGGTAGCCACGTGTAGTAAAGGATATAGCTACCTATGTTAGCAAATGTTGGATTTGTTTAAGAGGTGAAGGCTGTCATGTCAAAAACTTTTAGCTTGCTACAACGGCCTGCGATACTTGAGTGAAAATGAGGTAGAATCACCATAGATTTTATCACTAAATTTCCAAGGTCAAAGTAGTGGGTATGATATGATTTGGGGTGCTGGTCGATAGACTGACCAAGCCACTTTATATTTCTAGCTATACAAGAAGATTATAAGAGGAAAAGTTAGCAAGGGTTAATATTTATGAAAAAATAGCAAGGAATGGAGTTTTGGTGTCAATCATCTCAGATTGAGATAGGAGATTTACTTCGTGGTTTTGGCAGACGCTGCAGAAAGTGTTAGAGACGCGATTGGATTTGAGTACTGCTTAGCATCCTCAAGCGGATGGACAAAGTAAACGTATGATTCAGACTTTGGAAGATATAATGAGGGCATGTGTTATCGATTTTGGTGGTAGTTATCATTCGAGCATTCGGTGTGCTCCGTTTGAAGCTTTATATGGAAGGAAATATAGGTCGCCTATTCTATGGGCAGAGATTGGAGAGAGTAGTTTGATTGGACTTAAGTTAGTGAAAGAAATGACTGATAAGGTAGTGTTGGTAAAGGAAAAGCCCTAAGTGGCGAGAGATCGTCAAAAGAGCTATGTTGATTATAGGCGTAAGCCATTAGAGTTGAGGTGGGAGATCGTGTATTGTTAAAGGTGACACCTTGGAAGGGCGTAGTTTATTTTGGAAAGAAGGGTAAGTTTGCACCGAGATATGTAGGACCGTTTGAGATCCTTGAAAGGATTGGCCTTATAGCTTATAGGTTGAGGTTACATGAGGAGTTAAGTAGCGCGCATAACATATTTTATGTGTCAAATCTGAAAAAGTGTTTGACGGATGCTAATTTGCATGTGCCATTAGATGAGATCAAGGTCGACAAGACACTTCATTTTGTCGAGGAACCTATAGAGATTATGGATCGAGAAATTAAGAAGTTAAAACATAGGAAGATAGCACTTGTGAAAGTTAGACGGAATTTGAAACGTGGTCCTGAGTTCACTTGGGAACGCGAAGACTATATGAAGTCTAAGTATCCTCGGTTATTTTTTGATCGTGCTGTTGAACCAACTAGTTAAATCTCGAGACGAGATTTCCATAAGGAGGGAATACTGTGACAACCGTGATTTAATTAGGTTAGTGATACCTTTAGAAATGACAAAGAGTTCATTTTATGTGTTTAAGTGTTGTGCTATGTGATTTTATGTGTGCTAAGTGAGTTAAGTATGTGCATGATATCATTTTGAGGTGTTTGGGCATCCCATTTTAAGTATGGTTGTGTTGGGTAATAAGTATTCCATTTGTTCACGTTTAGTGATAATGGAAAGGAATGGCGTATTGCATGTAATGCTACGTCAATAGTTGGATGATTAAGTGTTAAGCGTTTATGGGAAATGTGGTATTTTAGAAATGAAATAGGTGAGTGAAATATAGAAGTTTGTAGCAACTTTTCTAAAAATAGAAAGTGGTTTGGTGAAATGAAAGTTATATTTAGAAAGTTTAGTAAGTAGCGTCTAAGTAAAAAGGTTTAATCAAACTAGCTTAGGTTTTTATAAAAACTTAAGGTAATGAAGTAAATTAGTTAATTAATAATTTAAAAAAAAGTAGGAATGGAGTTTTAATTTTTATCAAATTGCAAATAGAAAAAGATAAGGGTTACTTAGAGTTATATCCCACAAACCTAGCTCATAATCCATTCCTCCCTTCCCCTCGTACCGTCAAACTCAGCCCCCAAAACCCAAAGAAGAATTGATTTTCATTGCTAGGTCCAAGAGTCAGTCAAGAGTGTTGTTTAGGTGCTAATCATCAAGGTAAGCGTGTTCATCCTAATTTAAATAATGCATGCATGTAACACTTATGATGGTGGATTCTAGGTTTCATAAAATACAGAATATTAATGATATTTAATGACGCTAGAGCGATTAAGGCTTGATTAGGGTCATGTTCATGCAATTGGTTAGGTTAGATTTGCGTTAAAACTTGATTTAGGGTTGAGCAGAATTTTGGGTCGTGTTCAACGACTGATATCTAGATGATAAAAACGTTTATTGATATGTTTCATGAGTCTATGAATAAGCCAAAAGTGTCTACTTTCTAGAAAATCTAGCCTCGGAGGTTTTTAAGGTCGGGAAGTCATTCAAATAATTGTTGCAACAAAAGTGGTCAAAACAGTAAATACGAGTCAGAATTAGGTCATGTTTGTAAGGGTAAAACCTATACTTAAAAATGGAATTAAGCTTAGCCCTTCTACAGTAGTTAAGTTCCATATGTCTATTGATAATCTCGTTAAAATTAGCCTCTGAAAGCATGTCTAAGTATGGTAGTTAGAGTGATCTATTTTGGTGTGCAATCAGATCCGAATTAGGACAGTTTTGAAGTTTGATTTTATTTGAAGTAGTTACACATGTAAGTAATACTTGGGAATCACAAGGTAGTTAATATACACATAAATGAACATGGGTGATTTTTGGTATAAATTATGAAGATCATTAAGTAAGGGTTTTGAGTACGTAAAGAGACACTAAAATTCTGTAATTATGATTTAATTATAAGTAGCTAGTGTAAAGTGTTAATGAGATGGTTAAGGTTGGGCATGGTATCGGCGTGACCCATGATGGTTAACTAAACCCTGATACATCCATCATATGTATGTTACATGGACTAGAGCTTTTAGTTTAGTCGCATGTAATGCGTTTATATTCTATTGTGTAGCTTTGTGTAAGATATTTGGAAGCTGCTTGAGCATCAGGTGAGTTTCATAGTCCCTCTTTTACATTATTTTTAAATTGGGATGGAAATGATGCAAATGGATTTGAAATGTTCTAATTACTGTGATTATGTGTCTTTATTTTGAAAGTGTATGGACATTACTTGGCTATTGTATGTTACCTTATAAATGCTTATGTGTATTTGGATCGAGGGTAACGTTCCTACCCATTTGTTGTGATATCGGGATCGAGGGTAACGCTCCTACCCATGTGAAGTGACAGTTTTAATGGATCGGGGGTAATGTTCCTACCCAATTGTTGATATTTGTTGGATCGAGGGACACGTTCCGTTCCCATGCTCGTTTTGGTTGCATTTGCATGCTAGCTTGTATGATAGTGAAGTAATTGTCCTGCCATGTTTGCATTAATCATAGTAATTGTTTTTAAGGTTTGATTTTCGTGTCTTAAACCTATGACTCTCACCAACCTTTATGTTGACGTTTTAAGCATCATTTTTAGGTAATCATCTTGAGGATGTTGAAGTTAGGAAGAGTGGCTAGTGAGACCGTAGGCTTGCATGCGGAATCATTCTCCTAGAGATTTTATTTATGTCATTTGAATTGTTTGATACTTGGATGTTTATTGATTTTGTTTAGACTATTGGATTATGTTTCCTTGTGGTATGAATTTGCCATCGTAATGCAAGACTCCTTTATCTTGTGTTGGGTATTGTCATGACACATAGTGTCCTATTTGATTATCCTTTTCCTTAGTTCTCTCTATTGTTGACACCAATGTGTTGTGATGATATCCATGATGTTGCGCCTCGTGTTTTCGCTTAGGTAGGGTGTGACATGATCTCTCAAGATTTTGCAAATCAAAATTCAGATTTGGTTACTGTAGGCCGGTTCTATTGATTTTGGTTGCCGGTTAAATTCATCAACAGAACTGGAAGAACCAGGCTACAGTACTTTTCTTGGCTATAAATACCAAGCCATTTCTTATGTTTTCACACACCTTCTCACTAGGAAATACTCTCTAATTATCTGATCCTTCTCTCTATTTTTCTTGCATACTTTCCTTTAGCATTTTGTAGGTAATTTACTTCAATGAATAAAATTGCCAAACACCCCTTCGAGACGATCAAGTTTCAAAGCATCTTGTTTCTTATCTCCATAGCATCATCAAGATCACATTCCTGAGTCTTGAACATCATATTGTAGTCGTTAGTTACATTTATCATTATAAATCAAGTGTAGTAGTGTTGGTGTGATTCTACTGTGTTAAGAATCCGGTATTTAGCTTTGTACCGAAAAAGAGATATAAGCAACGTCGTGAGGCTTCTCCGCCAATTGAAAGGAGTTCGGTGACTAGTGTTTAGAAACTCTCGAGTAGGTGACTCGGGGAGTAGAGTAGGGCAAGGAAGGTGTCCTTGTAGCCGAATCACTATAAATACTTGTGTCTTTGTTATCTCTTTCTAACTATCCATTTATTTGCTTTCATATTTCTTATGTCATATACCAATACTAATATCATAATCATTTCATGTATAGTTTCAAACAAATTTTAAAAAGGTAACAATTAATCAAGAAAACTATTCAACCCCCCTTCTATTTTTCCACAAAACTAGATTTAACTTTCCTAGGGTGTCCTTCTACTTTATTCTGCTGATTGCTACTTGGTGGTCGCGTGATCCTATTTTTCTTTGTATTTCCTGAAGGCTTTGATCCGCTAGCACTAGTAGTAGTGTTTACTCCTGTAGAAGTCAATAAAGGCTTGTTAGAATCTTTGGTTTTAAGAGAATCAATATGCTTGGGATTGTTGCTTGAAGATGTGACAGGTTCAACAAACCTAACTTTCTTGTCCTTTTTCATTGGTGTGACAGCAACTAATTTCTCATAAGGTTTCATAAAACTAGGGCATGTCTTAGAGACATAGACTAACAATTCCTGAACGTGTTTTATAAACATGTAAGCAGATTCTAATAGAGGTTCACAAATATTTTATTTTCTAGCGCATTCTACAAGTCCACGAAGGGTGTTAGTATTTCTATAGTCTTCTTAAGATAAACCTCATGGGCATCCCTATTGTTCTTAAGTCTATGAGAAATAGGTTCTATGTCTAGCTTGAACATTCCTGGAGCAATAGTGGCAATAGGTTTTGAAATAGAAGTATCAACAACATTTTTCCCTTTAAGTTTCCTTAATTCATTTTTTAATGCTGCAATAGCAAAAACCTTTTCTTGAAGTTGAGCATTTAAATCTGAATTTTTAACAGAATTTGCATTGATTTGAGAAATTAAAGAGTCACAATGTTCTTTAGATTGAACATGTATCTTTTTAATTGAGTCAAATTGTTCTTTGTAAATTCATTTCAAATGCTCTCGTTCTTTTCTTAAATTTTCATTTTCAGAGAGTAATTTTTCCACACTATGCTCTAACTCAATGTTTATTGTTTTAATCTCATAAATGTCTTTCTTTACATTTTCTACACTATCTTTTTCACTCAAAGATTTAATCCTACCCTTTAACTTTCTTATGACCGTGTCCTTTTCTTGTGACTGAGCTTTCAATTCATTTATTTCAAATAATTGATTAAATGTAAGGGCATTTTGGTTTTCACAAAAATTGTCCTTTTGAAAAATTTCTTGAAGTTGAGTTGTTAGTTCCAAAGAAATGCAAAGCTTTTCTAGTGTTGAATAACTTTTTGTAAGTTTATCGTAAACATCTTTTTCAATCAAATCTTTCTTTTTGAGAAGCTCAGTCTCAAGTTTCAGACACTTATTGCATTCATCCACACATGACTTATTCACATTAAGAATATCCACAGAATTCACAGCAATATGCACAATTTCTTGAGACATGATTTGTTTTAAGAGTTGATCATTATCAATACTAAGTTGTTTGATTTGAATTTCAAATGCGTTTTTGTCTACAAAACACTGATCAACGGCCGCTTCCATTTGGTTAAAAACAGTTTGAACTTCAGTAATTTCATCTAGAAGAATTTTATCAAACGCATTAAATGTATCTTTTAAAACTTTTAAAAATAGAATTATTTTAGTTACAAAACAAGCTTTTGTATGTTTAAAACCCCACGCACCTACTGATATAGCATCAGATGTGGTTGTCTTTTTCACAACCTTGTCAAAACTGGCGGGATGATATTTTAGCTTTTTAAGACTTTTAGTTACCAAACTTACCTTAGGAAGTTCACTAGGAGCTTCAATTCTAACAGGTGTATGTGACTTAACAGGTGTGTCAGGATTATAGTTTGAATGTTTAAACCAAAAGCTTGTTCTGCAGACAATTCTTTTTGTGTAACAAAACGTGTACCAAAATCTTCTTTTATTTTATTCAACTTTGAATAATCAATTGGAGAAATGTTAATTTTTTGTTTTATTGAAATTGGATCATTTTGTTTATCAAGCATCTTTGATTGACTCTCTTCTTCTAAAATCAATGTCTCTTCATCATTGATGTGTTCTTAAACACACATTCTTTTTACCCCATAAAACACTATTAATCAGACTAAAAATACTAAAATATGCTTAATTATAATGCAAATATGTTTGTTTGGTATTTTTATGTCTTGCAGGTACTATGGATTAAAAACAAAGCAAAAACGGGTATTTTCGGGTTCGTTTTGATCAAGAGTGCTTAATATTCAAGATCAAGACAAAGTCGTGAAAATTTTCAGAGCATGCCATTGGAAAGAGCGCGAAATTATAAGTTCAACGGTGCCTTCATCTTTTATTGGGCCAGCCCTAAACCATTTATATGGGTCGGACCGACCCATATTTATTAAATGTTCAAGATAATTTTGGCAGCCCAAGTCCAAAACCATGTTCGGCTTCCGAATTAGGTCATCCATTTGAGAATCTATTAATTTTTCATGTTTGTTCAAATCAACATTAAGTCTTTATTTAAAAATGGCGACACGTTTGTTGTATCTCTCAATCTCAGCGGTTAAGAATTCATTTACCATTTTATTTGTCTAATTTTCCCTATCTAAATTAGCTACATGATTAGTCATTTTTCAACCAAAGATAGAACCAATAAATCACTTGGTGCAAAAGACTTAGTATCCTGAATACTCGCATCTTGTGATTCCTGCAGATATTGAGAGTAAAGAATGATATTGCTATCACTGGTTATCTCATTATCTGGAAAATCCATAATATGTGTTTGTTCAGAATACGCATCTCTTGCACCTCCTGATTAATCATATCATTCAGATAAGTATTAGAGTATGGTACCTCAGATTTAGACGATTCAAGAGACGTACGAGCTAGAAAATCCTAGAAAACCCACGTTTTCTACTTCTACTCGTACAAACCCAAACCAAAGCTATAACTTCAAGTAAATAATGTTTTGTGATCACCAAAACAACCCAAGAGAGTGTATTTGCAGGTTGTAAGAGTATGGCATCAAGGGAGCAAACAAAAACTAGTTTACACGAAATTAGGTTTTAGTGCACACTTAGGGTTTTCTTCGACTAGTTTAGGTTCTTGTTCGACATGTAGGGGCTGTTTAGGGTTAATTCTTGTTTAGGATTCTTTTGTAGGTGTTTAAGGAACATACAAGGAAGGTTTACAAGTATCAAGTGAGGTTCTTGGTTGATCAAAGTGTGTGTTTGTGGCTGTTGGAGGTCTCGGCAAAGATACAAGGAACAAAGGATGTATGTGTGTGTTTTTTGAATGCAATGGAAGTACCAAGGCTTCATGTGCTGCATTATAGACTTCCATTATCCATGAAATCTTAGCCATTATCACAAAGAATAGTATTTTGATCAAAAAGAAATAGATTAGAGCATTTCATGGGATTTTCTAATGGATAAAGGAAGGTATGGGCACATTATGGTGTTATTAGGCTAGTAACTTATGTATAATCATTAATGGTAAGTGTAAATCTGTATGTTTGAGGTAGAAAAGTATTACTAAGGTCCTTGTAAAGGTTTAAGGAAAGGTAATACGAAAAATTAGCAAGTGTTAAGTATAATTTGGCTTTTGGCGTAATTAAGTTATGTTAACTAAATTTCTGGTTACTTAGTGTGTAAAACTTATTTAGTCATGGGTAATTAGGGTAATTAAGGTTTACTTGAGTGTTAGATATGATGAGTTGGGTTTACGGTACGTTATACGGAAGTAAAAATGATTATTGGGTGAAATAGGGTGATTAGCGGTTTAATAAACGTACATGGGTATTTAAATGTTTAGAAAGATATCTCATGAGTTTACTACTGATTTAAACTCATTTTAGGTTTTTGTTTAGGTGTTGGGATCACAAAGACATAAGAAAAATGTTTCATTCACAAATAATGCGAAAGATATGATCGTATTGCTAATAGGCTCTAAAATATCCTTTTAGACTTAATATGCAATATTAACAATGTTTACATGGTACTTAGGCTCTCTATATCCTATAATATTGTATCTCACTCCTAGGATAACTTCCTTTCGAGATTAAGTGGTAATTTGATAGTTTTACGGTAAGTAGTTAAACCTAAATGGTAAAAAGTAAAACCTAAATTTTTACAGGTGTCACACATAACCATAACAGCTAAAATCATCTATAAAGGTGATGAAGTAACTAACACCCTCTCTTGACAACGTTCTAAAAGGGCCACATACATTAGTGTGTATAATTCCTAATATATCCTTAGCTCTTTCCATTTGATGTGGAAAAGGCTTACGCGCCATCTTCCCAGATATATAAGACTTGCATTTTTCAAGTGATTCATCATGAGTGGGTTGCAAGATCCCATCATGTTGAAGCTTGTTCATGCGTTTCTTGTTTATATGACAAAGAAGACAATGCCATAGATAAGAAGAGTCCAATGAATACTTGACTCTTTTGTTACTAACATTAAACATAGAACTTACATTTAGATAAAGATTATGCATATCTATTTCATAAATACCATCCTTTGGAATTGCATTAAAATAAAATACATTATCTTTCGAAAAAAAATACCATAATTCGTAAATGTATTAATATAACCGTTACTAACCAAACGAGAAATTGAAACAACACCCCTAGTAAGAGAAGGTGCAAAATGACAGTTGTCTAATACAATTATTAAATCATTAGGAAGAATTAAATCAAAACTTCCAATAACTTCAACGGCTGCATGCATTCCATTACCTATGTACAGACTTAAAGCTCCATGTTTCAACTTCCTGCTTTCTCTAAGACCCTACAAGGTATTACAGATATGAGTACCACAACCCGTATCATATACCCAAATCTTATTAGGAAAAGCATAGAGTTCTATAGTGAAGTGATGTGTCGTTGTGTGGTGTATATTTTATTAATTCAAGTTTTAAATTTATATTTTGCCGACTAAACCAAAAACAACACTTTAACGGGCAGTGTACCCGATCGGTAGTAGTTTCATGGTAAGTAGGGTGTCGAACACTTAAAGCGAAGTTAAATCTATCAATTTAATTAATATCTTGGCTATCTAATCTATGTTAATTCTATTCTATTCTAAACCTATGTTAAACCAATGTCAGTCTAAATCGTAATTCTAACAGGAAAAAGTAGTTTTTAGCCTGAGAGACTGGCACAGTTTGGTTGGTGACTATAATCAATTCAAGGCACTTTTACCCACACAAGCTAATTAACAAAAGATAAAAGAGCGGTCAAACCTTATATAAGAAAACTATATTAACCATTATTAATCTGATTAGAAAGTTAGTTTGTTTATTAAGTGCAATGATTTCTTCTCTCGAGGTGGCATATCATTCTTAAGACTTAGGCGTTACATCATCCTAAGACCTAGACACATTAATTCTGTCACAATTAAAGCATCCGCATAAAGCATCCTTATTTGTTGATTATAATCTATCTTAGGGATTAAAGCA
>BQNB010073588.1:30000-32067 GCA_026074375.1 Tanacetum coccineum
CGAGAGGAGGATAACACTAACAAAACGCCAGCTCTAATTTTAAAAAGGGCTTGATCAAAACAGAAATCATTAATAAAGCAAGGTAAAAGTGAAACTTGCTAGATGACTGGTTTTCATTCTCTTCTCCCTTTCGAGGGTATGGCGTTGTTTATACTTGAAGCTCTATAAGACTACCCGTGAATTGTTCGATAATTCCCCTCTTCTTCACAGTAATGATTATCTAAACGACTTGGAAAAGGAACCATCATTTGTCTTGACTTGTATAACAATGTACTGTTCTGTCGGCATATCGAGTTTCAATCAGCTTCAATAGTGGTTGAAATTGACTTGACTTGGTCTCTCGGGTTTGTTTCAGTTGGGTTTGGTAGGCTTCTAAATCCTCTCTCCTGTAGTACCTTGCTCATTTGCACGATTTGTATTTCTAAAGTTTTGATCGATGCTCCTTGGTTCCTTATGGCAGCATCTGTCAAAGCTCGAATTTCTTTGATCAAGTTAGAGTCTTCTTCGTTTTTTCGTGTCTCTTTGCTGATTCGCTCATGAATTTGCTCAGGGTATCTTCCATAGATTGCCTTTGTTCTTGGTACGAAGGATTTGCGTTGTTCCTTTGATAGTACCCTGGAGCTGTTGCTCTATATCCACCTCATTGAAAAGGTCCACCAAATTGCGTGTAGTAAGCTTCTTCTAGGGTTTTCCCTTCTTCTTTTAGTGGGCAATCTTTAGTGTAATGAGGTCCTTTGCATTGTTCACGTCCTACTTGTGCTGCATAAACTTTTTCATTCACCGTTTTGATCTCCCTTCCTAGATTGTTCAGTTGTGCTTGTATAGCAGCCAGTCCTTCAAAAGTCTCAGTACTTCTTCTTCAAGATGTTCCATTGTGTCATTTTTGAGAGTATTAAGCCATTTCTTGGATGGCCGTTTTGGCATCTACACCAGTCTTAGTTGGAACGACACCTTTTGAGTCAAGAATCTGTCGTGTTGGAACATCCAACCCATTGTAGAACAAATTTATCTCCTGCATCTCAGTCAAATAGTGTTGAGGACATTTCATCAAGAGTTCTTTAAAGAGCTCCTATGCTTGATAAAGGGTTTCATCTGCCTCTTGCTGAAAGTTGTTGATTTCCTCCATTTTCTTCGCAGTTCGACTAGGTGGGCAATATTTGTTTAAAAACTTAGTCTTAAGGTCTTCCCAAGTTTTGATTAAACCAGTTGGTTCATTTCTCAGCCAACGACTTGCGGCTCCAGTTAAGGATATAATAAAGACTCGGAGCATTAGTTGATCCACAGTGATGTTAAGAACATGGAATAAGTCAACAATTTCGAGAACTTTCTCAATGTGTTCATTTGCATCCTCATTATCTGAACCGCTAAATGTGTTTTCTCGAAGCTCTTTAAGAAATTGGCCTTTCAATTCAAATTGATCTTTCTTATCGATTTTAGGCCTAGCGACTCCCGATCCATAGTTTGTTCGGGTCTTGCTCATGTATTGCTCTATGGTTTCCGCCATTGCTTCCGCTTCTTCTTCCTCTGAGTATTCTTGGTCAGAAAGTAGATTGAAATTAGGCGATCTCAATTCGTCAAGACTTAGAGTCTTGAAGTGTCTCTTTGATGATTGAAATTCTCCTTCAGGTTCTTTGTAAGGTGTAAATAGTTCGTTAGTAGAACTCCTTGTCATGCACTACCTAAAACAAGGGATAAACAATCAGCAGGATTTGTTTTGAAGAAAGTTAAAAAAAATTAGCACGAAAATCAAATAGGAAAACTAAAATTTCAGTTTCTGTTCCAGATGATCGATACGCCGTATCCAATGGAAGTGGATACGCCGTATTAATCTGTTGGGATGAATACGATGTATTGGATAGAGAGCTAGATACGTCGTATCCGATGGTAGTGGATACGCCGTATCGTGTTATCGACCAGAACAATGTATTAGCAAAACAATTAAAATAAACACACAAATTTACAAGCAAACAATTAAAGACAAATATACAAAATTTACAGAATATACAAGAATATACACTAATCTAAATTACACTAATCCTAATGGTTAGATCTAATCTAATGTTAAAA
>BQNB010073589.1:0-32067 GCA_026074375.1 Tanacetum coccineum
TGAGAATCACGTATAATTTGCCTGATGTATAACGTATAAATCGCCTGAGAAATAACGTATAATTCGCCTGAGAAATAACGTATAATTCGCCTAAGAAATAACGTATAAATCTCCTGAGAAATAACGTATAATTCGCCTGAGAAATAACGTATAAATCGCATGAGGAAATAACGTATAATTTGCCTGACAAAGATACATATAAATCACCTTAATGTATAACTCGCCTGAACAAACAAGTATAACTCGCCTGAACGAACATGTATAACTCGCCTGAACATATAACTCGCCTGAACGTATAACTCGCCTGAAAACCTTCGAAACTAAAAACATAAAAAGACTCACTTTTTGACGATTTTACCCGATTTTCCTTGAACTTCTTACATATCTAAGACTATTAGAACCTTAAAAACAGAAACTTTAACCTTTTTTACACGAAAATTTTGAAATCAAGATTCTTGGTACAAAATCCTTGTTCAAACCAAAAGACTCAAAAAAGATAGAATTTTTGATGGTTTTTCAAAGATTTTCGTGTACAACTAACCTATAATAAGATAAATAAAGAAGAAAGATGAAAGATTTATGGTTTTTAAACCCTCAAAAGGTGAAAATCTCTTGAAAAATTTGAACCAAATACATGCCTAAGTTGAGTAACAAACACACACAAAACCTTCACAAACACCCCCTGGCTCTTGATACCAATTGAAGGATATCTTAACACACACAAGGTATGGATTCAATCTAGGGTTTAGAGAGAGAAAGAGAGGTGGTTGGATGAACACTTAGTGAGAGAAAGAAAGAAAAGAATATTAGATTACTATATGAAACAAATGAACAACCAACACCCTTTCCATAGCATGGAAAGGGTTTATATACTTACATAGGCCGGCCATATGGGCTTTGTCCATGGGCTTTCCATAGGCTTTTCCTAAGCTAGCCTATCTAGTTTCTAAATATTACTATACGAGCTATCTAACGATATTAATGGTAGTGACCGATACTTTTGTATTCCTAACACCAGCATATGGCAATTTGAGAACTTTGATCATGGATGAAGCCCATGCAACAAAGTATTCTGTACATCCTAGAGCAGACAAGATGTACTATGATCTACGATACTTATCTTGGTGGCCCAGAATGAAGAAGGATATTTCTACATATGTTAGTAAGTGTTTGACTTGTACTAAAGTCAAAGCAGAACACCAGAAACCCTCAGGATTGCTCCAACAGCCAGAGATTCCTGAGTGGAGGTAGGAGAAGATCACTATGGACTTTATAACCTGATTACCGCAAACTAGTAGCGGACATGACGCGATTTAGGTCATCGTGGATCAACTGACTAAATCTGTGCATTTCTTAGATATTCGCGAAGACTATAAGATGAAAAGATTTTCAAGACTGTACATCAACGAGATCGTAGCAAGGCACGGTGTGCTTGTGTCAATCATATCTAATCGTGACAGTCGATTCACATCCTGATTTTTGCAATCGCTACAAAAGCATTAGGAACACAACTAGATGTGAGTACTGCTTACCATCCACAGACCGATGGTCAGAGTGAGCGTATCATTCAAACTTTGGAAGATATGCTTATGGCATGTGCAATTGACTTTGGTAGATAATGGGATACCCATCTACCACTAGTTGAATTCTCGTACAACAATAGTTACCACTCGAGCATGAAGTGTGCACCATTTGAGGATTTGTATGGAAGGAAATGTCAAATGCCCATTGCTTGGGCCGAAGTAGGAGAAAACAAGCTTATTGGAACGAAGATTTCCAGGATACTACAGACAAGATTGTTTAAATCAAGAAAAGACTCAAAGCTGTACGAGATCGCCAGAAGAGCTATGTTGACAATCGCCGAAAACCATTAGAGTTCAGTGTTGGAGACAAAGTTCTACTCAAGGTATCACCTTGGAAAGAGGTAGTACATTTTGGCAAGAGAAGCAAGCTTTCACCTAGATATGTAGGACCGTTCGAGATCGTCGAACGAGTCGGTCCTGTAGCTTATCGATAGCGTCTACCGTGAGAACTTGTAGGCATTCACGACACGTTGTCTAACCTAAAGAAATTCCTGGCCGACGTAAACTTACACGTACCACTAGAGGAAATCAAGATTGACAACTGATGACATCAAATAATGTCACTTTTATACCATTATTTATCCCATGTAAATTACCCATTTTGTTTAATTATTGCAATAATTGATACTTAATCGTTTATATGATTGTAATAATTATGGAGTACTTTGTGAAGATTAGCAAAAAGGCGCGTATTCTGGAGCTTAAACGAAGAAATCTGAAGAATACTATTATGATATCCAATACGCCGTATCCATCAAGGAAGATACGACGTATATGTTCCTACACTTCATAAGAAACCACGAAGAACAAAGTCCAATATGTCGTATCCAGAAGACTTCTAAACGCCGTATCCCAGATATAGCAATAAAATATTCTGGAAGATATTTAACGTGGTCCCTACTCCAAGAAACCCCCAATACGCCGTATTGACTTCAACCAATACGGCGTATCGACCAAATTCCAGACAGTATAAATAGAAGGCCTAAAAACAAATTTTAGGTGTGCTTGATCATATTTTTGATACCCTAACCACAAAATTAGATTTTCAGAAGACAAGAAGAGCAGAAGAGGTCAAGCAAAGCTAATAATTCCATAGGAAACACCTTGTAATCTCCTATACTTCAGTAATCGTTTGATTTTTGGTATCATTCGTTTAACTCGGTTAGTTTACCTGGGTTGAATTATTTTATGTATGATTACAATTAATTAAGGCTAATACCCTTGGATATTAGCCATGATTTATGAAGATTTAAATTGTTTGGTTTATTTATATGGAATAGCTTAATTAATCGTTGGATGTTGATTATGTTTATCAATTTATACTTGTTTACGTGCTTAAGTATGCGACCCATCATTCAATTGGATCTAGGAATGCCAACTATTCTCGCAGCTAATGCCGGGATGCTCCTATATCTGCATTTTTATATATCTAAAGTAAAAGGATTCACAAATAGTGGACTTATCTTTACCATTGGTTTATGTGAACAAGTTAGACTAGCAAGTGACCTAGGATCAACAAATAACGTATTGATTCCTTGGGTAAAGACTCGGACAGTGGACTACTAGTATATAAAGAGCTGTTTTGCAGTAAGTGGGTAAAGTCTCCATGAGCTAAGTTTAAAAAATCACCAATTATTAATCACATCTCCTAAGGATAATATAATCACCAATATGGATGCTTTATGTGGATTGCCGTTTAATTGTGACAAATTCTACGTGTCTAGGTTTTAGGAAGAAGTACCGCCTAAATCTTGGAATGATATGTGATAACATCAAATATTTATACTTTTATCATATCATATTCCCACTTTTATGCACTCGTTATGTCATTTATACGTTACTTTGCTATAATAGGATTTTAGGTAATTTTGGCAATGAACGGAAAAGATGCGGAAAAACGGCTTTATATAAACAAAATCCGCAATATTTTAAGTTACGGCGTAATTGACACAAAGATTACGCCGTAACATTGCTGACGAAGAGATTACTGCGTAAACATCTCAAGGTTACGCCGTAATCAATTAGTTATTACAAAGATTTGGAATATCACTTAATTAATATGAAGATTTGATGTTGACGAGGCTTTACGGCGTAAAATCCAAATATAACGCGTAATCTTTTACTATGGAAAATATATGTTGACGACTAGATGGTATACGCGCATCGCGATATTTTATTACGCTGTAACTGAAATTATCCATAAGCGTATGGAATGGACTCGTCAAGAAAGTTTACGGCGTAACGAAACGATGGTTACGCCGTAAAGTAAGACTGTCACAGGACTTATGTTACCATAAAAAATACTAAAGTTTACATGTTTTCACCCCAAACTCCAGGGGCTAAAGTCGTACAAAACTCAAAGTTGATATTTAGTATAAATATTAGAATGAAATCAAGTCATTCTTATCAATTCTGACGTGGGGTTGGAAGCCGACAAAAGAGAAAAGGGAAAAAGTACGAGTAAGAGTAGGTGTAGGGCAAACCCTACGGGGTTTGTCATGGCGTTCGACTAGGAGATCGAGAGCATTAGTTTCGCACAACTTGTAATTATACTTCAACTTTTTATGGTCAATTTAATTATATTATTTTGGCTTATTGGATCCATCCATATAATTGTTGATGTTATTTTTATTAGTTATGTTTTATTATTTGTTCTTGGCAAATTTAATTATTTATAATTTATCTATTGATTATTATGTTAATGATCTCGTTGTTTTATCGTTTTCTTATTAAATTGTATATATTAAGCAACTTTGAAATCCTTGGACTCCCTGTTATGTTTTAATATAAGGTTGAGCGTGCACTAAAAGTGTGTATAAGGTGAATCCCAAACCTTGTGCGCGCGATTGATTGCAATAGACTGACCAAAACTCGTAATTGTTCGACCAATAAGGAAGAACCCTTAGCATTAATTCCTGGTTAGGAGAACGAGCTAATAGGAAACCATTCCTGTTTAGAATAAGCTATCTTATAAGTTTTAAATCAAATCTTAACAATTGAATACTAAATAGGTTAATTCTCCCTGCGAGTCCATTCCACTCAGTACACATAGGTTAGTACAACTATCAAATTAGACCTAATGAATTCAGTCCCCATTTAAGAATGCGACAAGACATTGTACTAGAGATCATAGTAATTAATTGCGTTCTTCCTTTCTAGTTGTCTACCACTATACCAATCCCCTTTTTGACAAGCTAGGCTTACAACCAAAACAACTAGACAATAATCTCAAATACTCAAACATGTTTTCTTTACCTTCTTTCTTAGGTAGAATAATAAAATCAATTAGACGATTAAGAACACAACCGTTTCTTTTGGTCGACACCCGTACTTACTAATCACTACACTATACATGATAGGGTACACTGCTCTTTAGTGCGTAGGAATAGTCGAGGTAGTTAGGGTTTTATAAATGTAAAACCTGACGTAGTTTTATTTAAAAGAAATTACGCATCAAGTTTTTGGCGCCGTTGCCGGGGAACGGTTTTTGTTGTTTTTGATTGTTTGATTGATATGTGTGTGTTTGTTTGTGCTTGTATTATGCTTGAACCTTCTGTTCTTCTCTCTTTTCTGAGTGTTTGCATGATTGATTGACTGTTGTTACGGCGTAACCAGTCATTTGGTTACGGCGTAACGTGTGTGAAATATAAATAAAAAATTCGTTTCAGACTTGGATATGGTGTGGCTTGGTAGTGCTTGTTACGGCGTATTTGGGTCTGAAACACCAAAAATAGTTTGGGCATTGCTTGAACCTTAAAATTTTATTCATGAGTCAACATTGCCACTAATGTATGCTCCTCTTTTTGCTCAGTTTAATTATCACATTTATGCACAGGTTTTGTTTAGTGTGGTAGGATAACAATTATTTACAAGTTGAGGAATGACATGAAGATTGGACATGTTTAGAGATAGTGGCCTGTAATGGAGGCTAGAGTCGAACTTACGACTCTTTAAATAAACAGAATCATATCCTTTTAAATGTTCTGCATTTATTGGTTATGAATATTTCTTACTTGGTCTAACAGCAAGGGGGCAAAATTCTAAGTCATCTTTCCTCGTAATTGTGTGGTAATATTGCTGCCAATGGCAGCAATTACAGCGTAACAATCTTAGTTACACCGAATCCATTAAAGTAGCTGCGTAATGCCTTCCATTGTAACGCGTACACTGAACTAATCAAAAATTCTAAAATGGTCATCACCGATGATTACGCGTAACCCAATCCTTGTTACCCGTAATTCCCTTCCTGTAAATAATTTAAATCGAATGAAATTTTACAAAAACCGTGATATTGTAAAAGAACTTTGTGGGTATTTTCTCTGAACCCTCACGAGACTTCACTCGTCCACTGGGCCACCAATTAGTTTTATAAGCTTGTATTGCATATGCTAAATGACCACCGTGATACTACACAAGTAGTTCGGTTTATTTAGTAAAGTTTAGTAAATTTGTGCTTATTGATCTTTTATCCAGGTTAATGCTTTTGTTATAGTCTTTCTTGCAGTAATTCAGGTAATGCACAGAAGAGATGCTAGATACGAATTAAAGAATTGCAAGAAATCAACACGCATCATCCCTGGTTGAATCTATTCTAAGAGATGAAGAAGTTTCTTGTGATGAAGCATGAAGAATACTGAGACAATGCTTAGAGCAGTGCGGTCTTATCCATATCCGTAGCCAAATCCAGGTTGAGTAAATCCGTTCTATTTCTAACCCCCCTATTTAAATATGCTTATGTTTGACGTCAAGTGGGGAAGGGATCAAAATTAACACCCAATTGATTAACTTGCTGATATTTTTTCTGAGTTTATTTTGAAAATAAATTTATTTTTCAATACTTTAATAAAATATTGGACATAATTTTTTATTACTATGAACAATTAAGGACTAAACTGTGTACAACTACCGTTATAATTCCATTAGTATGAGGATAAAGCCTTATCCGTTATCTCCCTTATACTAAAAATTCATTAAAAATAGAGTGTGCGGTGGTGTAGTAACTTTAAAACAGGGCATGGTATATCTTTTTGAGACCACACTTAATTAGCATTGCACCTAGTGTAATCAGTGTAGCTGTGATAAAAGGCAATTTTAGGATTAACCCCAAATAGCCCATTTATGTTATGTTTGTGTATATTGACTTTTCACACTGATTAGTCAACCCTCCTGTTAAACCCCTGTTGCACTCATCTTAAGTGCAAGATACCCTTAGTACAACCTGTTGAGCCTTTCCTTTCATTTTGTAACCCAATATATGTTGTTTCGTTAAACCTATCGCCTTATCCTACCTTGTAGTTTCTTAGTCCATGATCGAGGAGTTGCTGGTTAATTTTGGTTTCACTAGTAAAAGTCGCGGGTTAGCATAAAGGGTATTTAAAGAAAATATAGGTTTTGAAGATAGTTGATCTCAAGTGGGGGGATGCTTATGTATATATGTGTCTGTAATGTGATTCATTGTATCCTTGTCTTGCATCAAAAAAAGAAAAAGAAAGAATAAAGAGCATGCAAGCAAGTGTTTATTAGTCAGCTTATAAAATGTCGTATAGTGATAGTATCTCCGCCTTGTCCAGCTGGCGATGATTCCGTCTTTCTAAACAGGTAGTTCTTTTAAACCCATGACATTTCTATCTCTCCTTTCTATTATAAGTCTATATGTACAACGAGGGCATTGTACATCTAAAGTGGGGGGAAGGAGATAGAAATGAGGTATTTGGTGATATTATGTGCTATTTTGGCCCAAATTTTCAAAAAAATTAGCACATAATCATTGATGATGAAGGCCGAGTCAATGCATCACACTATATTTCATACGCATTAACTCGTGTATTGTGAAGAACCCTTGACTCTTGACCCTCATTTTTACCTTATGGGATTTGAATGCGACCGGTGACGGGGAGATTATGGACTTAGGAAAAATTTAGTTTTGTGTTTTTTATTTAGACAACAATTAAATGTCATCCCACTTCTTTGGATCCTACCCAATATATACGTCGTTCTAACCCTTTGTTAAACACGAATGAGGAGTGGATCGAATCATGCATATCTATTCCATCTTTACGGCCATGTATGTGTAATTCAGCCACCTTGTTGGTGTGGTACTTTAGGTGAAAGATTGTTTAGATGATTCACCTCGTAAGCCTTTGTGTTGTGTCAACCCATTTGCCTTTTTGAACAGTTGCATCTAGACTCTAGTGGTGAAGCTTAGTATCCTGGCCAAGCTTATGATAGAATACTCGCCATGACTGAGCAGTTGAGTGATCACCAAAAATGAAACACATAGATTAGTGAGAGTATGAGTGTGATTCGTTTTTCCTTTCGTGAGGTGCTCGGTTTGGAATTTTCTAGCATAGGTAATTTTTAAATTCATATCTTCCTGGATAACTAGGGAGATATCTTTTTGAGAATTATTTAAAAGGTTCTACTTGAGGGCAAGTAGAAGTCAAGTGGGGGGTATTTGATAACATCAAATATTTAATACTTTTTCATATCAAATTCCCATGTTTTATATGCACTGCTTTATGTCATTTTGATACTTATTTCACTTGAATTATGTATTTTAGGTAATTTTGGCAATGGAACGGAAAAGGTGCGAAAAAATGGCTTTTTATATCAAAAATCCGCAAATATTTAATGAGTGACGACGTAATTTGACACAAGATTACGCCTAACATGTTTACGAAGAGAATACGCATAAACTCTCAAGGTTGTGTCTAAACAATTAGTTATTGAAGATTTGGAATATCACTTAATTAATACGAAGATTTGGTGCTGACGAGGCTTTACGGCGTAACATCCAATATAGTTACGCCGTAATCTTTTATTATGGAAATTATATTGTTGCTGACTAAGGGTTACGGCGCAAACGTATTATTTAATTACGCCGTAACCAAAATTATCACATAAAGATGGAATGCCGCGTCAAGAAGTTTACGGCGTAACGTAATCGGTGGTTACGCCGTAAAGTATGAGCTGTCACAGGGACTTATTTGGTGCAAAATAATACTAAGTTACATTTTCATATCAACCTCAAACTCCAAGGCTTAATCGTACAAAAACTCAAGTTTGAAATTTATATAAATATAGAATGAAAATCAATTCAATCTCGGCTAAACGTAAGTGTTACCGCCAGAGGACCGACCGCCACGTCAAGCGCCAACTCAGCTTTCTCTCTCAAGACCCACAGAGACCAAACACCGTAGTGCGACCGCACAGCGACCGAACAAAAAAAAAAAAATTTTTAAAGCATTACATAAATAATTAAACATACTAACTAAAATACGGAAATAAAAATGACACGGAAGAAAAGAACGTGAAAAAAATTACGGAAGATCAAAAAATTACAGTAAAATTAGTATTGCAATTGTTCGAAGCCAATGTGTTCCACATAGATCGTCTTTAGATTAAGAAGAGTTATCTTGTCGTGTATTTCTCTGATAACTTTGTAGCCTATCTTGTGCCGATCTTACGGGATCATCTCACGATGTTGTTCCTCCCGGAAAAAAGTGCGGAGAGATTGCCCTTCCTATTTCTTATAGCGAATCATATTATGTAATATGAATCGCAAGATGAGCATCAAATGCTAATCCTTTTAAGACTCCTCGACTGTGCAGGAGTTTCTTACGATAGCCCATTTTTTCTTAGCACGCCAACGCTCGTGCCACATCTTTCTGCTGCTTCAGGCGCTTTGCTTATATCTTATTCCTTTTTTTTTTTCAATCATTTGACCCTGGCTGCGAAATAGACTTCATAAGCACAGCCCATTCTGGATATATCCCGTCAATAAGATAATATCCCCATTTATAAGTCACGTCGTTAGCCACGAATGGAACCTCTGGTGCTTTTCCTACTTTAAGATCATTTAAAACAGGGATTGACGTAAAACATTAACGTCATTGTTCGAAACCTGCAACACAAAGAAGGCGTTGCCAAATCCAAAATCTTGTGAGGCAACCGCTTCAAAACAAAATTAATGGCTCGGACCCGAATCACCCCTACTGAATTGAGCACGATATGCTTGTGGACATTGATGCCCACACCATTTTGTACAGTCTATGCTGCCTATCATAACCAGGAAACCCATGTTTTTTCTCGTGAAAAGCGTAGAGTTTTTCGACGTCAGTTTGCGTAGGCCTTCGCAAATATCTCCACGCCATATACCAACTATAACCCCAATCAATAAACTGCAATCCACACAATCACGAGAAGTTATATTCACCGAGAATTGATAAATATTCGTCTAGAGAATCTGGAACAGCAGCGTATGCTAGTTGGCGAATCGCGAGGTACACTTCACTAAAGTAGAGATGCCAGATTTTCCAACAGCATCACATCTTCTTATAAAAAATAAGGTCAGTTACAGACAAAGTCTCGAACAATTGCGGGTTGAACAACGATCGGTTCATTCAGAAACGTTTACGAAGTCAATAGCGTTGTAAAATGGCTTTTTAGCAAAGAAAGCTAGCACTAGACGTCATGACACCGTAACGATCTCTAGGCATATTTGCATCGTGGTATTTTGGATGTATTGAGTAGATGCTTTGAAATAACCACAGCAGCGTCTATTAAAAAAGCCGAGAGTAAACTATTCACTTCGTTCATCATCCGTATCAAGAAAATAAACACTCAAATTTAATTTAAGACATATTGTTTGTATGTGTGTTTTTGATAAAAAGTGAAACTATGTATGTGAAAATAGGAAAGAAGATGTTGGGATTTATAGAAAATAATGGGATAATTTTTTTATGGAAACGCTTCATTTACTCGGATCTTCTACACGACCCAAACATTGCAAAGGTGGGGGACTATCTAGTTCGTCGAGGTAATGGACGACCGACCTTAGTTACTTCCACAAGGGAGACCGAACCGAAGGTTCGACCTTACCATTACATACAGTCTTATCAATATCTGACGATGGGATTGGTAGCCGACAAAAGAGAAAGGGGAAAAAGTACGAGTAACAGTAGGTGTAGGGGATCGAAAGCATTAATTTCGCACAACTCGTAATTATACTTTAACTTTTTGTGGTCAATATTATATTATTTAGGCTTATTGGATCCATCCATATAATTTTGATGTATTGTTTATTAGTTATGTTTTTATTATTTTATTAGGCATTTAATTATTTTAATTATCTATAGTATTATTATGATATGATCCCTCGTTGTATTTATCGTTTTCTATATTTATTTATATAGTGCACTTAGAAATCCTTGGACTCCTTGTTAGGTTTTGATATAAGGTTAAGCGCGCACTAAAAGTGTGTATAAGGTGAATCCCAAACCTTGTGCGCACGATTGATTGCAATAGAGTGACCAAAACTCGTAATTGTTCGACCAATAAGGAAGAACCCTTAGCATTAATTCCTGGTTAGGAGAACGAGCTAATAAGGAGACCTCCTGTTAGAATAAGCGTATCTTATAAGTTAAATTAAATCTTAACAACTGTATTGTTGATTATGTTTATCAATTTATACTTGTTTAGGTGCTTAAGTATGCGACCCATCATTCAACTAGATCTAGGAATGCAAACTCGCTAGCTAGATGTCGGGATGGCTCTCCATATTCGCAATTTATATATCTAGAGTAATAAGATCACAAATATCGACCTATCTTTACCATTGGTTTATGTGAACAAGTTGGACTAGCAGGTGACCTAGGATCAACAAATAACGTACTGATTCCTTTGGTAAAGACTCAGACAGTAGACTACTAGTATATAAAGAGCCGTTAAGCAGTAAGCGGGTAAAGTCTCCATGAGCTAGGGTTTAATAAGATCACCATTATTAATCTCGTAAGATAGATTATAATCAGCAAATAGGATGCTTTATGTGGATGCGTTTAATTGTGACAGAATTCTATGTGTCTAGGTTTTAGGAAGAAGTACCGCCTAAATCTTGGAATGATATACCGCCTTGAGATAAGCACTCATTGCATTAAAATAAACAGACCAACATTTTAATTGGATTAATCATGGTTAATACAGTTTTCTTATATTTGGCTAGACCGCTCTTCTATCTTTTGATTATCTGCTTGCGTGTGTTATTGTGTTTTAAATTGATCTAAGTTACCACAAAACATGTGCCAGTCTCTCAGACTGAAACCCCCCTCCTTTATTCGTTAGAATTAGGATTAACATGGTTTAGCATAGGTTTAACATAGATTAGAATTAACATAGCTTAAATTAACTTAACTTAGTTAACCAAAATATTGATAAAACTATAGATTAAAGTTCTCGCTCTTAGTGATCGACACCCTACTTACCAACGAAGCTGCATCTGATCGGGTACACTGCCCGTTAAAGTGCTGTTTTAGGTAAAGTCAGAAAAATATAAATGTAAAACTTGATAACTAAAATAACAACCTACACGGTGACACATCAGGCTTTTGGTGCCGTTGCCGAGGAGTGAAGTTGTTTAATCTTTATTTTTATTTGATATTCTGGTTTTTAACCTTAGATTAACTTAACCCCTAGAATTAGTGTAAATTAGATTAGTTTTCTGTGTGTTTTCTTCCTTGTTTTTTTTCCCGTATTTGTTTTTGTTTCTGTGTTGCGATTTCAGTTAGGTTTATGATGGACGATCCAAACATCACTATGCAGGAATACATCAAACTTCAAGCTGAAAAAGCTCAAAGGCTTGGTTAGACGTTTAATTGGAAAACTGCTACATACGGTAAGGTATATTGTGATAATCTTGATATTTTCATAGATTTTGAAGAATATTTCCCAGCTATCGTCTACAATAATGCATTGACATCAAATGAGAATGTTTCACCCGAACCAACTGTAAGTATTTATGATGCAATTAAAACTAATTTTGATTTTATTATATCATTTATGATTCTGACGACGAAGATTATACTTTTATATGCGACAGGGATTCGTTTTCTTATAAATTAATTCCTGTCAATGATTTGAAACCTAAACCAGTAAATGACCATGTTAAAATCAATACAGAATTGTGTTCGAGAAACATTGATATCAAACCAATGGATAGTGTTGTTTGCATAAGCATGACACTACACCAGTTGAGTCTGATGAACACTTAGAGACAAATCACGACAAGAAAAGTAAACTTTCAGGAACAAGCAATTTCATTCTAATTATTAAAGTGATGAGTCGGATAAGTTTTCACGAAGGAAAGCCATTAATTTTCAAAATTAAAAATCTATATGTGTCGTTTGGCATTCCCTTCAACCCCAAGCGGTTATATAAGGATAGTGTTTACACGAGAAGATTGCGGAGGCCAAGGTATGATTTTTTTTACTTTAATGAATCAAGAAAAATGGTCTCCAAAGATGAATACGGCGTATTGTCTAAACACCTATACGTCGTATCAACGATTTTTAACCAGAGTTGACTTGGTCAACTATTTTACCTAATACGACGTATTGGCGAGTACCAATACTGCGTATCGAGTTTGGGTATAAAAACCCAGCTGATACGACGGATCAGTCTCACTCATAAATTTTTACACTTACACTAAAAAAATAACCGCGGTTAAAACTTTGGAGATTGATTTCTAGCTCTTTACATCTTTTCATTCAAATCATAAGGTAATGATCCCTTCTATTCCCTTTTTTGTTTTCGTCTTTTGTTAAATTCGATTAGGATTAGGGTTTGCTCAATTAGGGTCATTGTAATTTGCCGTGAACCTTTATGTTTCCCTTTTTTTGTGGTATGGTGGATAGAATGTTTAGGATATACTAAGTTATTTGGGTCAAATGGGTAAAATGGGAAACCAATTTTGATTTTAACTGCAGACTTAATACGGCTTATCTAGTAAAACGGATACGGCGTATAAAGCATTTTTTTCCCAAATTAGATTACCAATACGACGTATCCAGTCTCCTGGATATGGCGTATCGGATGTCTTGAAAACCTTAACCCTTTGATTCCCTATACGGCGTATTAGTCTTATCAATACGTCGTATTGCCCTCTCTTTGACCTCCCCGTATCATTTAGATACTCTGTATTCGTTATATGCCGTATTGGTTTTTCAATACGGCGTATCAACCTAAAAGGATTCAATACTTAGTATTGACTATACATAGATACGGTGTATTTGTCCATGTTTTATACGGCGTGTCCACTTCCCTAATACGCCATATTCAACCTTTGTCAAGATAATGAAAATTCTATTTCCTGTATACTCACTTTGTTCGAGTTTTACAGATATGGCACCACTACCACCTAGGGCTCAGAGGTATTTGTGGCTTAGATACCAGGTAGAGGGATACACTGAGGAGATTATACACGATTTCGAGCAGAGAGTAGATACGATTTTTGGTATACATGTTAACCGGGTACATGTGTTGGATTTTACTGGGTTGACGGGGGAGATGAGGTCGGATTTGACTGACATGATGAGGATGGTTTATAATGGAGATGAGGGATAGGAGTTGTTTACTAGTCATGCATGGAGGAGATTGTTTAAGATCCGAGGAACATTGGTTCGAGAGTTTATGCTTGAGTTCTTTAGTACTTGCAGGATGAGTGACACTGAGATGGGGTTAGATGTGGCTGACACGTTATGTTTTTAGTTAGGTGGAGCTAGGCGTAGGATGACTTGGAGGGAGGTTATTCTGGTTGTAGGTTTACATTTTGCTAAGGAGATGGCAGAGGATGGATTTGAGACATATTGGTTGGGCAATGCGAGAGCGATCCCCGATAAGGGGGATCTCAGGGATTATTGGACTTAGATTTCATCTAATAGGGACTTTCTAGGGGATACTCCCTCTTATACCTACATCAGAGACCCTATGAGGAGATTGTGCCACAAGTTGATATCTTGCAGCATTTCTTGTAGAGGTCAGGCACCTGAGAAGGTGACCGGCACCGATCTCTTCTATCTGAGGAGCATTGACCAGGGGACGGTGAACTTCTCGTACCTGTTGGCACAATATTTATTCAGGCACGCTGAGGGGAGAAAGAGTGGATCTGAGATGTCTGAGGGACACTTTATTAGGCGTCTTACTGCTCACTTTGGCATGGTTAGTGATGAGGGGCTGATAGGATTAACTATTACTACCCGTGAGCCCCCGATGATTAATATGGATGAGCTTGTTAAGCTCAACATTTGTGTCAGGCTTGATGATACTTGGGCTTGGGTAGCCCCAGGACTAGAGAGGCAGCCGGTTGCTGCGGTTGGTGTCCTATAGGTCGTTGAGGGTGCTCTCGATGTTGACGAGGATGCTTAGACTGTTCCAGCACCCGTACAAGCACCTCAGCCACCTCCTGCGGCCGCCCCGACTAGGAATATGGTATATAGGTTGAGCAGATTAGAGGAGAAGGTCCACAGCTTACGTGGTGACATGGGTGCGCAGAGAGAGATGTTAGATAGTATGGCCCGTGATTTCTCTTGATTCACTACATGGACGGTTACTAGTCTCTCGATGATGATGGATAGGAGTGGGGTACGATACACAAGTTATGTTGATACTCGCATACCTTATCAAAGGCGCAGAGTTAGACAAAGGACTGGAGAGGCCAACACTTTAGCAGCCCTACTTGACGAGGATCAGCCCGACCCTTGATCTTTCTCCCTTACTCTTTTGATTTCTATCTTGGACATGTATTTTATTTATTTGTTATCATGATATATCCAAACTTAAAACATGTTATCTTTGATGTACATATATTATGATATGATGGTTTTTGGTTTGTTTGTGTATGATAGAATCAAGCCTGGCAGTAAGTTCAGCAACTAAGCTAATTGATATATAAAGGACTCGAGCATTGCATCTGAAAACGAGAGTGAATTCACAAGAAAGAGTGATGAAAACGAGTAATAATGAGCCTGAAGAAAGGTCTAACTTTAAGACTTAGCTGAAAAGAAAAGTCTTCCCGGGAGACAACCCAGGCTGTTTTTAATTTATTTTATCGAGTATGTCTTCCCAGACATCAATACGGCGTATCCGCTCTATACCATACGGCGTATTGAATGTCTAGACGTTATGAGTTTTGAATCTATGACCCGAATTTATTCGAGGTGCGAAGGTTGAAGAATGGCTCACACGCGGACACATAAGTGTGCATGCGATGGAGTAAGGAGCCTAAAGAAAAGTCTAACTTAAAGACTTAACTGGAAGAAAAAAAAAGGACAAAAAAAAAAAAAAAAAAAAAAAAAAGAAAAAAAAAAAAAAGAAAAAAAAAAAAAAAAAAAAAAGTTGCAGTGTTCCCGGGGAGACAACCCGGACAGTTTTTAATTTTTTTTATCAAGTCTATCTTCCCAGACATCAATACGGTGTATCCGCTCTATAACATACGGCGTATTAAATGTTTGGACGTTATTAGTCTTTAATTTTTTAGCATTTAAAACAAACATTGTCAGATTTGGAATACGGCGTATTTATGCACATGATACGGCGTATCTGGCAAATCTGACTCGTATAGGTACTTTTTATAGGTTTCTCCATACGGCGTATCTAGGTTTTTGGATACGACGTATTGGTTTCCTGTACATTTTATTTTTATTTTTTTTATTAACCGTAGGATACCCGAGAAAGGGTCGCATGGTTTTCTTATATTTTGCACATGACCTCGCTAGAAAGAAATTGACAACGTTGTTGGAGTATCTATTATCTAGAATCTTATGTGTGTTGTAGTCATGCTGGAATTCAGACACATTTACAACACACATTCTTTCTCATGTACTCAACTTGGAGAATCATACCGAGCAGATATCAGGGGAGTTTCTTGTTCTAATTCTTTTATTTCTTGTTTTTAATCTTATTTTTATACAATGAGGACGTTGTATATTTTAAGTGGGGGGATGGGAATTAGAACGTTACTTGTCCTATTTTTCACATTAATATGCTTAAATTTTAAAAAAATTCAAGCATACTTTTGTGAAATTACTAGTTACATAACCTGCACACATAACCCTTATTAGATATTGTGAGGATTTAGCCTTATCTGTTTTCAAATATTTACCTAAATCCTACAAAAATATGAGTGTGCCGGTGATGTTGTGAACTTTAGAACTTGGCTTGGTATATCTATTCGAGACCACAATAATGAGTAATATGGATTTAGATGGAGTAACTTATTTCAATTTGTAAATTTCTAGTATTACACCCAAAAAGCCTATATATGTTGTGTTATTAACTAACCACGCCGGTTAGTTAACCCCCCGTATAAACCCTTTGTTTACTCTAATTTTAAGAGTAAGATTCCCTTGAAAAACCAGTAGAACCAATCCTTTAGGATAACACCAACTAGGGGCGAAGCCAGGATTTTTAGTTAAGGGAGGCACGGTTGTAGATAAAAAAACGTTATAGAGATAATGGGGCCGGAGGTAAAAAAACTAGTAGAAAAGAGGCTTGTAATATAAGTAACTAATAAATGAAGTAGGTTGATTAGGGGTGGCTCAGCACCCACTAGTCACTCTACTAGCTCCGCCCCTGACACCAACTATTTGTTTTGTTACACCTTTACACCTTAGCCTACCCTGTTAGATCAAGTCCATTTATTAGTTGCTAGTTGCTTTAAGTGTAAAGTATGTATTTCATATGTCTTATGTCATTTTCTATCTCTGGTATGGTTGGGAAATTGCGCATTGCAATTAGGAATATAAAAGTAGTTAAACTCATGTATTTTTACTACCATCACAATTATTGGTATGGCCGAAGAATGAAGAATTATGGAAGAAATTATCCGAAGTTATTATGATCGAGAAGATTGTGAAATTACACCAAGATTCGTAGTGTATTGTTTATTAAAAACAAAAAAATTAGAAAATCGCTGCAAAAAAGAAGAGGAAAATTTTGAAGATAGTCGGTTCATTAAAGCTTAAACCGATGGTATTATTTGAAGGATCGATTATTTGTTAATACGTGATTATAAATCAACGATGTAAAGTTTTGTATAAAGTGGTAGATATCGCCACTTGATTTTGTAAAAGCATGTATAGTATGGATGATTGGGAAGTTGACCGTTACGGGAACGCCAACTTAGGTTGTTTTTGTTAATCTATGACGAAGACGTTTGTGTATATATTTATGTGTCTTTATCATGGAAACGGTCGAGAAAGTATCTAGCAACTTGTACCTTATTTGTTTGGACTTAATCTATTTGTTTTGTAATTTTTTATTTAACAACAATTATTTCCCTTTCCTAATCTCTATCCTTAGGTCTTACTCGAATGAGGATACGAGCAATCACATGTGTCTATTCCATCGTTATGGCTATGTATGTGTGATTTTGTCCGCCTTGTTGGTTTATCACTTTTGGAGAAAGGATTAGAAGATCCATACCCTATATCACTTTTCGTCTTAACCCTTAGTTTTACTCGAGTAAAGGAATTGAATGCAATCATGTATGTCTATTCCATCGTTATGGATGTGTATATGTGGTTTGTCACCCTTGCTGGTTTATGAATTTTGGTAAAGACTACTAGTCATATTCTTTAGCTTATTCGAGTTAAGGTTCGAATGCAGTTATATATGTCTATCCCATCGTTATGGGTGTGTATGTATGATTTTGTCACCTTTTCTGGAATATTGGTATCGATAGAGATTAGAAAGAGTGATCAAACCCTTTAAGCCTTTTAAACCCAATTTACCTTTATAAATTTGTTACTCCTTATCTTTAGTGGTGGAGATGTGTATCCTTGCCAAGCTTATGATAGAATACTCGTCATGACCGAGCAATTGAGCAAATTAGTTACATGTTACCACATAGATTAGTCGAGTGATTTGAGTGTTTTTATCTTCCTATTTTGTGAGGTGTCTGGTTGTGTACTAGTAATTGATCGAATAAATGCTTAACGGAAAAATCCTTAGGGATACATTTTCATAAATTTCTAAAGGCTACTTGAGGACAAGTATGATTCAAGTAGGGGGGTATTTGATGACATCAAATAACGTCACTTTTATAGCATCATTTATCCCATGTAAATTACCCATTTTGTTTAATTATTGCCAGAATTGATACTTAATCGTTTATATTTGAGAATTGCAGTAATTATGGAGTACTTTGTGAAGATTAGCAAAAAGGCGCGCATTCTGGAGCATAAACGAAGAAATTTGAAGAATACTATTCTGACATCTAATACACCGTATCCATCAAGGAAGATACGACGTATTTGTGCCTGCACTTCACAAGAACCACGAAGAACAAAGTCCAATACGTCGTATACAGAAGACTTCTATACGCTGTATCCAAGATATAGCAATAAAATATCCTGGAATATATTGAACGTGGTCCCTACTCCAAGAAACCCCCAATATGCCGCATTTACTTCAACCAATACGGCATATCGACCAAATTCCAGACAGTATAAATAAAAGGCCTAAAAACAAGTTTTAGGTGTGCTTGATCATATTTTCGATACCCTAACCACAAAATTCGATTTTCAGAAGACAAGAAGAGCAGAAGAGGTCAAGCAAAGCTACTAATTCCATAGGAAACACCTTGTAATCTCCTATACTCTAGTAATCGTTCGATTTTTGGTATCATTCGTTTAACTCGATTAGTTTACCTTGGTTGAATTATTATTTTTGTATTGATTACAATGGTTAAGGGCTAATACCCTTGGGTATTAGCCATGATTATGAAGATTTAAATGTTTGGTTTGTTTATATCGATTGCTTAATTTATCGTTGGTTGTTGATTATGTTTATCAATTTATACTTGTTTACGTGCGTAAGTATGCGACCCATCATTCAACTGGATCTAGTGATACCGACCAAGTTAGCTATATACCGGAATGGCTTTTATATATCTAGAATAATAGGATCACAAATAATGCCCTATCTTTACCTTTGGTTTATGTGAACAAGTTGGACTAGCAGGTGACCTGGGAACAACAAATAACGTACTGATTCCTTTGGTAAAGACTTGGACAGCGGACTACTAGAATATAAATTTCCATTAAGCAGTAAGTAGGTAAAGTCTCATGGAGCTTGAGGGGTTTAATAAATATCACCATTAATAATCTCCTAGATAAGTATTATTAATTAGCGAATAGGATGCCTTTATGCGGATGCTTTTATTGTGACAAATTTCTAACGTGTTAAGGTTTAGGGATGAAGTACCGCCTAATCTTGGAATGTTATGCATCCTCGAAATAAGTACTCAGTGCACTGTAAATAAACCAAGACCAGCATTTTAATTGGATTAATCATGGTTAATATAGTTTTCTTATATTTGGCTAGACCACTCTTCTATCTTTTGATTATCTGTTTGCGTGTTATTGTGTTTTAAATTGTTATAATTTATCACAAAACCTGTGCCAGTCTCTCAGACTGAAAACCTCCTTTATCCGTTAGAATTAGGATTAACATGGGTTTAGCATAGGTTTAACATAGATTAGAATTAACATAACTTAAATTAACTTAACTTAGTTAACCAAAATATTGATAGAACTATAGATTAACGCTCTCGCTCTTAGTGATCGACACCCTACTTACCAACGAAGCTACATCTGATCGGGTACACTGCCCGTTAAAGTGTTTTTTTAGGTAAAGTCGGAAAAATATAAATGTAAAACTTGATAACTAAAATAACAACCTACAGGATGACACATCAACAATGGACAACGTTTTGTTGAAAAACCGATTGAAGTCATGGACCTAGAGGTCAAAAAGCTAAAGCAAAGTAGGATTACCATCATGAAAGTTCTTTGGAACTCCGGACGAGGACCAGAATTTACTTGGGAACGAGAAGACGAGATGAAGCACAAGTATCCGCAACTTTTTGTGAGCGCTAAGTCTTAGGACGAACGACCTGAACTTCAGGACGAAGTTCCCTCTAACGAGGGAATACTATGACAACCGTCTATTTTTGAGGTCAGTAATCGATAGCAAACGTACGACATTTTGACTCTTTGAATTATTTGTTGAGTCACTTTTATATGGTCGTTTCATTTTTATTGATAAACGCTTATTTTCTTAGGAACCCTAGTTATACGAACGAACCTTTGACCTAATGATCCTAGTTAACGGTCCTAACGACCAACGATATGCTCAAATAACATTATGACATTGTCAAAACAAATGGGAAAAGATAATTTAACTCACTTGCAAAACTATCTTAAAAGTTACGTTTTTACGTCACTTTACCTATTTACCAAATACCCACAAACTATACATTTAAACTTTGCATTTTGTATACAATGCATACATAAAGAGTAATAAAAAATATGCATAATATGCCCCCCCCCCCAATGTGAATGCTACCCCTCTCATCCATACAATATTCATGCATGTTACTTTCTTCTTACAACTTATCACATCAAATCCAACTATTTCACCCACTATCTCTTGCTCCCTATCTCATTTCAAGCAAACTAGATTTCAAGAAAGTTTCACACATATTCTCCTCCCTCTATCTTTGGTTCGGCAACACCAAGACATCACCACCACCATAGCTATATTTTCAAGCAAGATCAAGAAACATACTTGTAAGGGTTAACTAGTTCATGTAGTTAAGGGTTTTGGATCAAGAAAGACAAGAAGAAACACAATCAAAGCTCATATCAACTCAGCCCTCAATCCATCCTTCTCGTAATCATTCATAAATCAAGGTAAAAACCTTGGTGCAAGACAACTTGTGTTAATCTTGCACCAAGAGGTTTCAAACCCTAGTTTTTGCACTCTTATCTTGCACATTCTTTTTATGCATTTGAACCACATGAAATACTTGATCTAAGAATGTTTTGTGACTCTAAGATGATATTAAATAATGTACCTACACTTGGTATGGTTGTTTTTGGAATTAAAATAGCAAGAAAGTTGCATGCAAAGTGGATCAATAAAGAAAAAGTAATGTGATTGAAATTTTGTGTCCCACTAAAACAGCCATAACTTACTCATTTTTTGAGTTATAGCTGCCTTTTTTTTAAATGTACATAAAAGAGTCCTCTACAACTTTCTAGTTTGGCCAAAAATCAGTGAAGGTGTTTAACATTTTCAAAATAATTATGCAAGATTTGTGTGTAGAAACTATACTTAAATGGCATATTTGACTTTTAGTTTTGTAAAATTTATATAATATTCATATTTACTCGTTTAATCTAAAACCACCTTTGAAAGTTTAATATATGCATGCAGTTTTCAGATATGTTTGGCTTTCAGTGGTGAGCATTATTATGGGAACATGAGATTTGTTGTGTAAGGAACAAAATATAAAAAAGTAAGCTGAGCATAAAGTTTTTCTAACTTTAATTGGGTATACAATTGTTATACTTGCATAAAATGGACCTACACCACCTTTAATACTTGAGTTTATATGTTGACAATAAAATCCCATAGGTTAACTTACAATATTGATTTGGACACCTTTTGGGTTGATACAAATAGTATTGTTACATGGACTGTTTTGGGACAGATTTAAACACATAACTTGTATGGGTTTTAAATCATTATTGGTAACACTTGAATGGCTAAAATATGGTATGTGACTAGTTTAATATGTTAATAAATATTTTACAGAAGCCATAAGTCAAAATATCAATAAAAAATGCTCAGCTTGATAAAATACAAAAAGTGGCCAGATTTGGGTAAAAATTTAAGTATGACTACTATTTTAAGTTAATTTAAGAACCAAAAGAGCATTGAAATATTTTATTGACTCACTTAGACCACATTGTATTATCAGTGTAAAAGTACTTTAACCAGAATAAATTTTAACTTGGTCAGCAAAGCTTGGGAGTGCCAAACCCGGACAATCTATATTTATTGAAACATTCAAAAGGCAAACATTTAAAACAAAAGTAACATAAAACCTATCTAAAAAAGAGTTTATAACATCTACAAATCGTAGTTAGATCAAATTAGGTATATTTACTTACCATATGATCTCGGTAGAAAGGGTGCAACTTCGTTTGTTGCCTACTATCGTGATTGCCGAAAGTCAACGGTTGTTGCCCCTACTGTTTGAGCAGAGTTCTCACAACCCCTCCCCCCTTTTATGTTTTTACTTGGGGGTTGAAAAACATGATGAGTGTCTCATATTTAAAATTTCTATGCTTCGTTACTTTAAGTATTTAAACTTTTGAGCATACTTGAACTCGAAATGTATTTGAACTTGAAACGTACTTGATCTTGTTGAACATTTGAACTTATTGAAACTTATTGAACTTTGAAAATGCATTGAACTTTGAACTTGGTATGTATGTTGTTTGATGCTTGGAACCCGCCACTACTTTTAGCTCATTATTCCCACTGCAACGTGATTTAGACGTTAGTACTTATGGATAGCGCTATTAGGAGATTAGCCCCTCCTCACTCCCCGCACTAGGGTGCATAGTACTAAGTGTTAGTGCCACACTATACAACTGGAACTTGTTTGGATATTTAGAACGGACAGGCTGAATACGTTTAAGTAGTGCCTCGCATAAACACAATAACATACAAATATTGATTTGTGTCATGTTACTTTAAGTAACGAGGACTGTCTTTGGAGATTTGATATAAAGTGTTACGTTACTTTAGGTAACGGGAACTGTCTTTGGAAACTTGAGTCATTTTTGGATTCTCGACTTGTTTTGGCAACTTGATATCGATTTGGAAAACTATTATTGTACATCAACATTTTTAAAAAAAAAGCTATATCTTGTGTACATATTCTTGTGAACTCACCTGCTATTTTTAATAGTTGACCGTTTTTATCACGCTTTTTAGGTGACATTCCTAAAGTGGAAAACTCGCATCTTTTGTAAATGTCGTGTTTGGATGAAAGATAAATTATGATGTATCATGTACTTTTAAACTTGTGTTCGGGATAATTGTAATTCAGATAACTTTTTATTTTATTTAATCATGTATGGTGTTTTTATCTATCATCTTTTGTGATGTTTATCTATATGTCGCACCTCGCATTTACGCTTTAGCCGGGTGTGACACTCACTCTACCCATCAGTTTGAGGATGATAGGCCATACTTATATCTATTCGCGTTCCCAAAGCTTTCTGCAACGTTTGCCAAAACCGTGAAGTAAATTGTCCATCACGATCAGAGATGATTGACACATGCACTTTCATTAAAACGAATCTAACATGAGAGCCAACATATAATTCTTTTCCGTTCCCAAAGCTTTCTACAACGTTTGCCAAAACCGTAAAGTAAATTGTCCATCACGATCAGAGATGATTGACACATGCACTTCATGCCTTGATACTATCTCTTCAATGTATATTCTTGCTAAATTCTCCATCTTATAGTCCTCACAATATAGCCAAAAAATGGGTTGAATTAGTCAGTCTTTCGTAATAAAATCCATAGTTATTCTTTCCCACTTCCACTCAGGTATCTGTGGTTGTTGCAACAAACCTGAAGGTCTTTGATGTTCAGCCTTCACCTTGGAACAAGTTAAACACTTGCTAACATAGGTAGCTATATCCTTCTTTATACCTGGCCACCAATACGTATCTCTGAGGTCATAGTACATCTTATCCGCTCCCGGATGAACAGGGTATCTCGATGCATGAGCCTCGTCCATAATTAATGTCCTTACACTTCCTACTAATGGAACCCAAATTCGGTCCATAAATTATAAACTACCATCTTCCTTCCTTACCATTTGCTGGTCCAGGCCATGCAACATTTCTGCTAACGCGTTCTCTACCTTGGACGCCTCCATCTGTGCTTCTAATATCTTATCCTTAACACTCGATTAAATTGTCATAGACATGGCTCGTACTCGTCTTGGTTTCACCCTTTCTTTCCTACTCAACACATCAGCTACTACATTCGCCTTTCTTGGGTGATAACGAATCTCACAATCATAATCACCAAATAACTCAATCCATCGCCTCTGGCGTATATTTAACTCCTTTTGGTTAAATATATGCTGAAGACTCTTATGGTTCGTGTAGATAACACTTTTCGTCCCGTACAAATAATGCCTCCAGTTCTTGAAAGCAAAAACTACCGCACCCAGCTCTAAATCGTGAGTGGTGTAGTTCTTCTCATGAATCTTTAGTTGAAGAGATGCGTATGCACTCACCTTACCCTTTGCATAAGCACACATCTGAATCCTTGATTTGACGCGTCACAATAAACCACAAAATAGCCTGGTACATCGGGCAACGTCATAAGTGGAGCATTACATAAGTTATCCTTCAATGTATGAAAGGCTTCTTCTTGTTCTACGCCTCACTTGTACTTCTTGTTCTTTTGCGTTAACGAGGTTAGAGGTTTGGCAATCTGGGAGAAATTCGCGATGAAACGTTGGTAGTAACCTGCCAATCCTAAGAATGACCGTATCTCTAACGGTGAATTAGGAGCTTTCCAATTCTTCACTGCTTCAATCTTACTGGGATCCATATGAATGTCGTCGTCGTTTACTACATGCCCAAGGAAATGCACTTCTTGTAGCCAGAATTCACACTTAGAAAATTTAGCATACAACTTCTCCTTCTTGAGTAGCTCCAGAACTAACTTAAGATGAACCTCGTGATCCTCCTTAGACTTCGAGTATATCAAGATATCATCGATAAACACGATGATGAACTTGTCTAGATACGGCTTACACACTCGGTTCATTAAGTCCATGAAAACCATTGGTGCATTGGTTAACCCAAAAGGCATAACCGTAAACTCAAAGTGTCCATACCGCGTCCTAAATTGCGTCTTTGGAATATTTGCTTCATGTACTCTTAGTTGATGATAACAAGAATGAATATCTATTTTTAAGAAATAACACGAGCCTTGTAACTGGTCAAACAAGTTGTCGATCCTGGGGAGAGGATAACGGTTCTTAATGGTCAGCTTGTTTAATTCCCGATCGTCTATACACATCCGGAACGAACCATCCTTCTTCTAGACAAACAATACAGGTGCTCCCCACGGAGAGTGACTTGGTCGAATAAAACCCTTATCTTGCAGATCTTGGAGTTGTTCTGACAACTCTTGCATTTTTGAAGGTGCCAATCGATAGGAGACTTCACAATCGGCGTCGCTCTAGGGACTAAGTCTATGCGAAATTCAACTTTTCGGTGAGGGGGTAATCTCGATAGGTCTTCAGAAAACACATCAGGGAAGTCTCGCACAATTAGGATATCTTTTAAATTTTGTTCGTCTGCTTTCGTACTCTTCAGGGATTTCAGATTTTCTTTGGTTCGCTCTCCTTGAACCTGAAGTACCTTGCCCTTTACCAACGGTATCCGAGCTACCACCCCCCAACCCCCAACCCCCAACCCCAACCCCCACCCCCACAAGATCCGGAACAACCCAACCACCCAGCACCCCCCCGACCACAATCCCCACCCAATCAATATCCAGCTCCAAACCGCTGCATAATGCCCAATTCATATCAATCTCCATAAGTTTATCCCACTCGCCCCAAGTCCCCCCCCAGTCCCCCCCCCCCCCAACCCCCCCCAGAGACCCCCCCCGCACCACACCCCCCCAACTACCCGAGCAAACTCTGGCATACACGAGGTACCTTCGGTAGCACGCACACGCCACCAACCCAATGCCCCCCACCCATACCAAACACCTCGACCTCACAAAACCAAACAACTAACCACAACACCACACCCCTAGACGTATCTCAAGTGATTAGAGGGTTAGACTCAACACGTGACGCGCTCAACAGGGCGGCGAGTACCACGAGTGAGCTAACCAGCCCGACCACGGGAGGCCGTGCCCGGCGTGAGGCCGAGCACGTTGGGGACGATCATGCTCCCATACAAGAAAATCGCTGCATTCAGAGTACAGACATCGCACACTCAGCTATATGGATACAATGGCCAGAGCAACTGGAACAACGGCTGTTTTGTCTGGCAACCAGCTCGAGCTCACTACTTGGATGAAACATAAAGACGTTTGAATTCTTCTATTCAACACCAAAACACTAAAAAAACAACAACATAAACAAACACAAATAACAAAACTAATAATAGATCTTCCATGTAATCCTGTGGACTATATTTAATACTTAGTCCTGTATAACTACTTTATATGTAGGTTATACTTTGTTCTACTAATATAGATATGGGATAACTTAAGGCATTATCGTAAACTTAAAAAAGCATGCGAATCGTATAGACTGAATCCATAACCTATCCCAAAATAGTAGAGATCTTTCTGTTTGTCGAACAAATAAGTAAAAAGAAGACACATACGACGAAAACCAGTAAACCAACGAAACGAATCTTGAGGACCCTGTCACCAGTACACCTTCCATCCGGATATCTCAACAAGTTCAATCACCCAGCACCCAGCTTTCCACGTCACAACAGCACCGTTGAACCAGCCGTTTCCAGCTCTAACCCCCCAAGTAAAAGCCCCCCCCCCCCCCCATCGTACCTTCAAGCCCCCCACAACACCCCCCCCCCCCCCCCCCCCCACTTCCCCACTCACACCCCGCCCCCCCCCCCCCCCCACCCCCCCCCCCCCCCACCCCCCCCACCCCCCACCCCCCCACCCCCCACCCCCCCCTCCCCCCCCCCCCCCACACCCCCCCCCCCCCCCCACCCCTCGCCCCCCCCCCCCCCCCCCCCCCCCCCCCCCCCCCCCCCCCCCCCCTCCCCCCCCCCAACTCCCCCCCCCTCCCCCCCCCCCCCCCCCCCACCCCCCCCCCCCCACCCCCCCCCCCCCCCCACCCCCCCCCCCCCCCCCCCCCCCCCCCCACCCCCCCCCCCCCCCCCCCCCCCCCCCCCCCCACCCCCCCCCCCACCCACACACCCCCCCCCCCCCCCCCACCCCCCCCCACACCCCCCCCCCCCCCCCCCCCCCCCCCCCCCCCCCCCCCCCCCCCCCCCCCCCCCCCCCCCCCCCCCCCCCCCCCCCCCCCCCCCCCCCCCCCCCCCCCCACCCCCCCCCCCCCCCCCCCCCCCCCCCCCCCCCCCCCCCCCCCCACCCTCCCCCCCCCCCCCCATCCCCCCCACCCCCCCCCCCCCCCCCCCCCCCCCCCCCCCCCCCCCCCCCCCCCTCCACCCCCCCCCCCCCTCCCCCCCCCCCACCCCCCCCCCCCCACTCCCCCCCCCCCACCACCCCCACCCCCCCCCCCTCCCCAACCCACCCCTTCCCATAACTGTATTGATTGGTTATCTTTGCACTGTTTTTTCGTCTGCTATTTGGGGCTCCTTGGCACGTGGGAGTTTTCTGGGTAATCTGGCTATTGTTTGTTCCGCCAAGTCTGGATCATGCCTGGTTTTGGTGGCGGCAATTTCCTCCCCCTCTAACTCCCTGCTTTCCACCCCGTCGATTGTGGCCTTTTGGTCTTTCGTTGCTCCCAACCCTCTTGCTCCCAATCCCACACTGGTTCTTGGTTGGACCCGCTGGTGATGGTCTATTTTATCCAACTACTCAAGCTTATGGTAAAGCAGCAAAAGGGTCAATAAAAGGTTTGAATGCATCTTCCTGATAGTGATGAAGACTTTTAACAAAGAAACTTGAAGATTCAGAAGATGAACATCAAGTTTAGGGGAGGATTGTTGGGACTTAAAAGACTTCAAGGATTCTTAGAGTTACTACTGCTCAGGTACATAATGGAAATTATGCTAAGTAGTTAGTACTGGTAGTATAAAGTTACCACTGCTAGTTACTACTGTTAGTATAATTTAGTACTGTTAGTATAAAGTTACTGCTGTTAGTTGAAGTTAAGACTGCTCAGAGTTGAAGACTGAAATATAAGCTAAGTAGTTAGTGCTGCTAGTAGTAATGTTAAGACTGCTAGTACATGTTACTACTGTGAGTATATATTAGTACTGCTAGTACTAATGTTACTACTGCTTATGTTTATTAGTACTGCTGGTACAAAAGTTTATGCTGCTGGATTACAACTGCTAGAAGACTTACTACTGTCAAGAGGATAAAGACGGTTTAAAGAGATAAAGATTGTTTGGAGAACAAGAATACTTGTGAAGATAAGTATTGAGATATTTTTGTACAAGATATGCATAATGTATTTGTTTAAGAGATTACGTTTATGTTTAGAAAAGATTATGATATCTTAGGAATGTATTGTAAGCCGACTAGGACTCCTTAGTCTATAAAAGGAGGTCCTAGGGCATTAGTTGATATATAAGTTTTGCATACAGGTTTTGATAGTTGTCAAGTAGATTTAGAAAACTTCAAGGTTGTAAACCCTAGTACTAGTGAAGAGTACTCGTATTATTGATCTAATAATATTGGAGCGTTTGGTTATATCTTTGTTTATTCACAGTTTACTATTTTATTCATAATACTTCTAGATATTAAGGTGTAGATTCCGCATACACTTTAGTATACATACAAAGTTTCTACAACAAGTTATTTTGGATTTATCCAAGGTAATTTAACCTTAGACTATCTAAGGAATCGATCAAGGATTGGGATCAACAATAACATCAAAGCTTCCATGGCCAAACGGTATCAAATCTATAGTGAATAAGGAATACCCTAATTCTAAAAAGCACCCTCGGATAATCCTATCAGTTTCTACCTTTTTACCATTAGCTACTTCAATCACATAAGTAGGTCTTAAAATACTAGGCTTCACATTTAATAGGGGCACAAATTTAGTGGAAACAAAACTAAAATTGGCTCCAGAATCAAATAATACGATAGCATAATGGTCGCTTAAAGAAAATGTACCCGTCACGATGTTAGGATCCTGACGAGCTTCGATTGCGTTCACATTGAAAGCCCTTCCTCTTTCTTGGTTTTCGTTGTTCCTTGGATTCTGATTTCCTTTAATAATTAAGCGGTTCCCCGCTTGACCCGGTGCTCAGTTCAGCTTAGGACATGTGTTACGAAGATGATCTGGACTTCCACACTCATAGCATGCCCTCTGAATATTCCCCATTCTGATTGCATTTATCGGTGCCACCTGCCTACCCGCTGATCGACAATCTCTTACGATGTGACCCGGTTTCTGATAGTTGTAACACAACCGACAGGGTCCACTCTCAAGATGATGAGTATTACACTTAGCACTTTTGGATGAGAACATGCGTACTCATTCCTAGTAGTGCCAGTTGCTACAAATCCTTTTCCTACCTTATCCCTCTTATTATCAGACCACTAGCCTCCTTGCTTGCTTGGTCCTTTAGTCTCCTTCCTATTCTCAACACTCTTTGACAGTGTTCCACACCTAACTGCCTCATCAGTTAGTGCTCCAGCTTTAAGGATGGCACTCTTAATTATGGCTGGCTGAGTTGCTCGAATCATTCGATAGATTTGGGGAACCAACCCGTGAATGTACTTATCGATACACTTAGATTCAGGAGTAACCAAGTGTGGAACCAATTTAGCCAGCTCATGAACCTATTATTATACACCGCATGGTTGGCTCCTACTATGGCGTGATTCCAAAATTCCAACTCCAGCTTCTCCACTTCATTACTTAGGCAGAACTCCTCCATAAGTAATGCCTTAAAATCTTCCCAAGTCATTCCCAAAGCAACATCTCTACCCCTAGCCTGAATTTGAGTGTTCCACCAATTCAAGGCCTTGTTGATCAAGGAGCTTGACGCATACTTTAGTTTTTGGTTGTTAACACAGCCGATGATGCCCATTACCGATTCCATTTTCTCAATCCACCTAGTGAGTGCTATCGCTCCTCTTTTTCCATCAAAGTCTCTTGGCTTACATGCCAAGAACTCCTTGTAAGTACACCCATTATTGTTGCCTCCATTTCCATTTCCACCATTTCCATTACCACCATTTTCATTTGCGTTATTAACCTTGTTAGTCACTTGCGTGACAATCTAAGGGATGATCACCTAAAATTGTTGAGCAATGATCGCAGCGATGTTAGGGTTCTCGCCATTGTTGTTAGGGTTGCTTCGCCTAGTTGGAGCCATTTCTATGTAAGGTAGAATAAACGCACATTATATATGAGAAAAGTTTCCTAGCTATATAATTATCCTTATCGAATCTCACACCACACGATATATGACTAGCACACAACAAAATATTTGACTAACCTACAATGTGTCAACACCAATCAATGTAATCATGCTTGCAAGTCCACGTGCGTCGTGGTGCATGTATAATTATGTTGGCTACCATAATTATAAATGCCCCCTTTCATACGTGTACTCCCTCCCATGACCATACATCTCAATATCAACATGCAATAAATCATAGTACACAGTATTAGACAATAAACAAATACAATATTAAAATAAGCAAAAGAAATACTCAAGTCGATATTTTATATAGAACGAAACTCAACAATGTCTAACAATCTTAAGGGATGGCTCCAACTACGAGGAGAGTCGAAATAAAAAAAGTCGTAAACGTTAATACGGTAACATGTAGGCAGGAATGGTTTGGGTCAGGCTTAGTTTAGGTCGAACATTGCTCTTGCATGTATCCTCTAGCTCTTCAGCTTTAGCTTCACTCCTAAAAGTAGAATCAAGATCTGAATCAGTCTCTTCATTAAGTGTTGTGTAGTCCGGTGGCAAAGTGTTTGAGCCACTTTATGACGCCTCCTTAGTGTTGGTCCCTTGGAATCTGATATAAGGTTTATCAAGTTAAACTAATCTGATTCCATGGAAACAAAGTGAGTTTTAAACAAATATATATGAAGAATATAAATAACAAGTTTAAAACACACAGAAATACTTTTCAACATATAGGTTCTTATTAGAATCGAATAAAGAATCTATGACACACCTTGCTTGCGGAATATCAAGGTGGTTGAATGACAATTAAGGTGTTATCTCCTTCAAACTTATTCTCTAAACAAAGTTATAAGAAATAAGAAAACAAACTAATCGACTAGAACTGAAGCTTCAGCTTCAGCAGTTTCTATTTAATTTCTTTGAGAGATAAATGAACTCTTCAATGTGTTTCACATTAATTAGAAGAGATAACATTTATTCTGGGAATCCCTTTCCTTTTATAGGCAAAGGGATTAGGGTTTACAAGTTTAACTTAGTCTATGTGGCAAGCATTAGATGGGTGGTTGAGCTACCATTTAATGCACGTTTACTTTCTAGTACTAGGTACAGTCCTTTGAGGAACGTTGTTGTACTTCTATACCAACTTTCGAAGTTACTTTCCTAAGGAGATTGCTTTATTCCTTTTGACATAAAGCAATCTTTTTTCCTCCTTGTAAACCTTCTAGAAGTGAAACAACACGTTTCAACTTCTGTTAAGGAGATAGACAACGTTCAGCTTGGAATTGTCAACCAAGCTAAACTGAAGCTCTTTCCAAGAGTCCTTCTTCAGTTTCTGTACTGCTGCATACACTGAAGTGAAGATACTTTCTAATCTTCTAAGGACCTGAAGAGCTGACGCTGAAGAAGCTTCAGCGACTCAAGCTGAAAGACTTCAACTTGAGAAATACTTAGGGGATTTTATGTTTAAATCTATTGAAAGGCTGAAGGGCTCAGGAACTGAACCTAACAAATACCTAAGTACATTGCTACTTATAGGCATTCTAAGAGAGTAGGAAAGTAAATAAATCGCTATTTCCTATCTACTGGTGATGTAGCACTTACAATGTTGACAAATCCGGTGGGAGCTTTGCGTTTTATTACTGAAAATACATTCATGTAATGTTGTCAAATTTAGTGGGAGCTACAAGATTTATTTCCTTGTT
>BQNB010073590.1:0-32065 GCA_026074375.1 Tanacetum coccineum
AACACTTGTGTCTTGTTAATTTTATGTTGGGACAACGCTTGCACTCTGAACTTGCTTTTGGAATGGAACATGTTTGATAACATCTCTTTTTGAGTCGTTCTGTATAATATATGACTGTTGTACTTATTATTAACACCCCATTGTTGGACCCGAATCTTGCTTTAAATTTGGGGGTGTTAAAGATTTTGAGTTTTATATTGGTATTGTTGGGTCAAAAACTTGATGAAATAAGGTGTGGAGGTGGTGTGAATTATTAGTGTCACCCTTGTTATTTTTGTAAGTCTTTCTTTTGATTTTCTTCAATTTCTTTTACAAGAGTATTTTGAATTGATTGCTTACTGTAAAACATGTTTATTGATGATCATGAGGACGTGTGACAATATAGTATGGCATTGCATGTGGATAAATAATGATTAGGATGAGTTTTTATGGGATTTAGAAGTAGTTTGTAGGGGCAGATTTAGGTCAGTAGCTAAACGTGGCTCTTTCTAAAACATTTTGGCTTGGAGCCTGATGTTCGTTTCATATACAACCCTCAGATATATAATATATATATTTATAGAAAATACATATACGTATACGTAAGCAAAGTATCATACAAATTATTCTTAGGAAAGAATAATAAGTAATCAACACGGGTATCGTTTTCCTCGGCCAGAGATGAATGACAATCTACATTCAAGTTGCAAATCGAGCTTGATTGTCATAAAAGTTTTTGGTTTTGGTTTTAAACTATTTTTAAACTAAAAATTAATCTAACATTAATTCTAAAATTAAAAACTAAAAGATTAAACTAAAACTGATTTAAAAGATATAAATGACAAATATGCTTGCTAAGTGACGTGAAATGTTCCTTTAGTGCGAGCTTAGGTTTAACGAATTAAAGTCCTTAAAAAAACAAGTTTCAAGAAATTAAATGACAAGTAAAGTAAAATGCTTTTTAAATAAATGACAAGTATTTAAATTGCATTAAAAGTAAATGACGGTATGTAAATTGAAAAATTCTAATGACTATTAATTTTTAAACATTTTTAAAACCGCACTTAAATTCCAAATCACTAATCACTTAGCAAACGCAAGTTACTTACTCACTACTCATAACGAAATTCAATTTAACAAACATATTAGGAGATATAATTCGTGGGTAAGGCCAAGCATTCTAGAAACTAGACTCAAAGGTCTTTCCAGGGGCGAAAATCTCACATTCATACCCTTTATAGATTAGGAGATATAGAACCATAAAGTCAGGGTAAAATCAGAAATTGAGTTTTTACGTCTAGTCTCAAAATATAAAAACGTATGGTACACATTGGTAAAATAGGAATTAAAAGGCGAAACTTGGTAGATGTTTATTACCTATGAGATCAGGTTAGAAGTCATGTTTGGGGTAAAAAGGATTTGGGGAAGTTCGAGTGCAATGTCATGCATATCTTGGAAACATATCTCGTGATCACTTGTTTTATTTTTACGTATTGTTTCTTTTATCTTACTAAGTCGCGTCACGTCTTTTAGGTGGTGCATAGGCGTAATTCTAGCTCGACCAAAGATTCGTCTTACTTCTGATCTATTAGCCCTTACGGTGAGTTCATAGACCCGCCTTTTCTCTTTTAATGGTTTCATAAACTATTTCGGGGTGAGAATACATGCTCGTTTTCCTAAGTCAATTTATTGGTTTCTACTACTTAAGCGTTACATAACTGTTTATACTAAAATCTTTTACTTGCTTACTATGTGACTTCTAAAACATGTGCTATACATGGTTGTTTACTCATGAATTTATTAAAGCTTACTTTGCTTACTACACGATTTAAGATCATTAGTTATCTATTTACAAGACCGTGAGTTTTTGAACACATTACTTGTTTTAAATGGACACAAGTGTTGAAGGGTGTGCTTGACCTGATATTTTAGGGCTCGTTGAAATATTACGAGACATTTTAGGGCTCGTTGAAATATTACGAGACATTTTAGGGCTCGTTGAAATATTACGAGACATTTTAGGGCTCGTTGAAATATAACGAGACGTGCTTGGCTGATCTTAAACCTTGTGGTCCACTACTAAACATTACTTGATTTACTAAATCATTCCTTGGATTTTAGAAATAATCCTTTGAAACGTTGTAACGCTACTTTTCTTACTGAAATATTACTTGAACTATTTCAATACTGCTTTTACTTAAACCTATGAATTCACCAACATTATTGTTAACATTTTTGCATGTATTTTCTTAGGTTATTATCTTGCTAGCTGAGCACTGGGAGCATTCGAGGCGCGTAGATATTAAAACTTTAAGGACTTTGTTTTTTTCACATTCGATAATTGTTTTCTTTAAATATACAAATGTGTCATGTTGAACTCTTGTAATTTTTGTTAAAATCAAATTATTAGGACCTGAATTTACTCTGATATTTTAATCGAATGTCATTTCGTTTAAAACGTCTCTTTTGAGGTCGTTTTCTATAACTTGTACTTTATGCTATGAAGTAGCACCCCAAGTTGTTGTTCCGCTGCGTTGTTTAAATGGGCGTGTTACAAAAAAAATAAGTTATACATATCTTTTACCAAAATATCTCATACAAATCACATAAGCAGTACTAACTAACTCAACAGTGCTAACTTCTTCACCAGCAGCATTAACTCTTCAGCAGTAGTAACTTTACACCATTAGTAGTAACTTTTGTACTAGTAGTAGTAACTACTTAGCATATTTTCCAGTCTCTATCTCTAACCAGTCTTAACTTGCACTAGTAGTAGTAACTTCCTCTAGCAGTAGTAACTTTGTACTGACAGTTGTAACTTCACCAGCAATCTTAAACACTTAGAATAATTTTCATTGAAATTTTCCAGCAACACTAACTTTGACTGAGCAGCATTAACATCAATAAGAGCAGTAGTAACTCCAAACAACATTAAGAAAGATTAAAGCTTTTAATCCCAAAAATCCTCCCCTAAACTTGATATTCTTCTTTAAAATCATCAAGTTTCTCCATTAAAAGCTCCACAATCACCAGGAGGATACTTCCAAACACTTCATTGATTCTTACACTGTTTTGTAATCAAATTAAGAAGCTGATAAGCCATTTCACTTTCATAATTAATCTGAAGCTTCTTATTCAGCATTTGTGTAATTGTAGGTGGTGTAAGGGGATATCTCTTTTCTACCAGCATGTAAATCATTCCAGATTGCAAACTCAAGCATTTTGCAACTTAAAACTTTGTACCTTTTTTGCAACTTCCAGACTTCATCTTCTACATGTGGTTCAAACATTGTCTTCAAATCATTCCACAACACCCAGTTATCCAAAGAACTCCACTCATTGACATTGTTATCTCAATGGTTACTGAAATAACAATATCAACACCGACACCACCAACCACATAAGCTCAAGTTACAAATGTATCCGAATCTGACTCGTCCTTGAAGTTTGAAGCAAAGACTTTTAGATCTTGAAAAAAAAGTTGAAGTAATTCCAAAGAGAGCTTGGACAGAGAAAGATCAGCAACGAACTGATGAAATGCTGAAAATGATTGACAACTTGTTGCTGGAAAGATGGATTATGAGAAGCTTGGAGTGATAGGTTGGTGGAAGGAAAACAGAGACGGACAGGCGACTACTACAGAGGACATTTTGACTAGGTCATACTCGGATTAAAACATGTCAGGTCCTGTCTAATATCTTATCTTGTATAATATGTACATATGTAGTGTAAAGATCAATAAAATGCATATAGTGTTCGAGTACAAATTTTAATGGATTTTTCAATAAATTTTAAATCTTTCCAATTATGTACTCGACACCATATCATAAACTCATTAAATAAGGGGGGCATTAAACTGTTCCTAATAAGCTTTCTAATCAGTAACATTTGTCTCCTCAATAGTTTTAATCAATTGATATCCCAAATATCAAAATATTTTGACATTTTTAATACGGGGAGAAAATGTGATTAAAACTATGCAACTAATAAACGTGATCTAAAAAGACTCAAGTGCTGTCTCCACCCTTGTATGTGAAAAATACTTTCGATTATCAATGCACATATGCAGGGGGAATTTCAGAAAGAAGAAAACATCAAGGTACAAATGTTTTGATTTATATCACAAGTACCTTGATTGGATTTTTCAAATGGTTTTAATGGTAACAATGGACATACCCAAAGATCAACCATGTTATGGAGTTATAAGGTGGTTAAGGTTAGGTATTCATTCCATGATCCAGCCAGAACCGAAGGGATCTACCCAGGGACATTCTATTAGATAGAATAGAAGTCCTTAGTTATGATACAAAAGGAGTAAAAGTGAGAATGGGAATAATGCAGACTAAGACAGAGCTAACACTGGAACAAACCCAACAAGGTGTTAGTGATGAAGTCTTGGTAAGCATTAAAGGATTTGAAGAATGAAAAAGAAATGTAAAGATAAAGGGTGAAAAGAAAGAAGCCCTCCTTACACTTAGGCAAAAACCGGGTCAATACATATGCTATCAGAAACACTAAGATGTTGTCTAATATTAAAGATAAACATCATGGACCAAGTGATGCAGTGCATAACCCTCCCTAGCCACTCAAGGTCTCTCAAAAGACTCTTTTTTCATTTCTCATGGAGATTAAACACATTTCTATCAACTCTTTCACTCCGAGTTAGTTGGTATTGAAAAGGTAGCAGTCAGCTCTAGCCTCCGATTATTAAAAACCAAAACGCACTATTGAGTCTAGAGCCAAAAAAAGATCATCAATAAATCTCATTAGGACACTAATCCAAAATATAGTTGTTGTTCATACACTGTGAAAACAATAAATATCTTAAGAGTCCTACGCATTATCCTTGTGATCTTGCTAGAACATCAGAGTCGTACTTCACAGTATTCACAGTGACGATGGAAATCCTACCAGTGCCAACATCAAACAAGCACTGTGATGGGTGACTTGTGAGATCCTACAGGGATCAAACTTGTGATACTGGATATCGATTCGGTCCAGCTTATGAATTGACGGTTAACAGATTTTTGAATTAGCAAAACTCTCGATGTGTCACAAAATACTTTATTATTGACACATCAATTGATTTTTAAACAGATTTTCTTAGATCTCTAAGAACTTTATCGTTCTAAGAGGTTGATCTCATGTCCATTGGCAGCCTCACAAGGATATCTGGGTATGGGAAGGCTGAACACGAATTGACGACTCAATCTGTGAGATAGTAACTCACAGATTTACTCTTATCGTGTTGTCTGCTTTGAGATGTTTCAGTAAAGAGAACAAGCAAGTAAGGTGATTCTGATGTTCACACATTAGAAGATTCGATACTTAAGCTGGAAATCATGTCAAGGAGATTCTTCCTAATTTGAATCTACCTGATCAGAGGTCGGACCTTACAGAACCAGATGTTGATCCAACCAAACCTGGGCGAATGAAAAAACCATATTCGTCCATAAGCTTTATTGCTAACTATTTTATTACAGGTTCATATAAAGATGGAGATGGAGACACCTCATTCCAACAGAGTCAAGTTCATAACCGCATGCTCATACTCGGTCAACATACATAAAGACATGATGAAACCTCAAGTACATGTTACTCAAGCCTTCCGCTTCTCTGATACTCAAAAGGTCTTCCTTGAAGTCATTAAGTGTTCAAGATGAAACATTCCAAGGGAGATTATACAATAGCTTTCAAGTCAAAAGAAAAGTATGAGCATGTCGGTCCAGAAGTCACCAAGTTCACAAGATAACAAGATTCACGATGATATTGAAGTGATGATGCAAATGTGATGATCTCAAGAAGATTAAGATCATAGTCTATCATGCAAGTTAGAGCAAGCTCACTACATATTGATACAAGATAAAGATAAAAGAATCAAGACTACAAGCAAGACCGAAGACATTCATAGAATGCTAGGCTTATGTTTTTGTAATTTAGAGTGACCTCCCATAGGGAGAGATTGTTAGGAATTGAAAAAAGACTCGGTCACTACCAATATAGTATCTCGTAGCTCGTAGTTAATCGTTTGGTTAAAAGTTAAGCTAACCGGGCCAAGCCTATGGATTACCATGGCTTGGCCGGCCTAATGTATGATATATATACCCTTTCCATGCCTTGTAGAGGGTGTTGGTTATTTGTATGCTCTTACTTTCTATGTTATTCTCTTTCTCTCTCTACAAGTGCCATCCACTCTCTTTCTCTCTCTATAATTTCCTTAGTTTCTCATAGTAATACTTGATTTGTGATATCATCACTCTTTGCTGTAACAACATCCAGTACTCAAGATCAAAGCATATCGATGTCAGATATCACTTTATCAAAGAGCAAGTCAAAAAACCATGTGGTTGAGCTTTACTTTTTCAGAACAGAATATTAGTTGGCAGACATCTTCACCAAAGCATTGGCACGAGAAAGATTTAAATTTCTACTCAACAAGCTTAGGATGAAAAGCATGTCTCTAGAAACTCTTAAAGATCTGGCAGAAGAAGATGAAGAGTGATGGTGGTACCTCTTCGTGTATCCTATGTAAATATATAAAAATATACAAACACAAAAAGATTTTTCATTTCTAAGAATAGATTTTATGAAAAAGAAAATAGAAAAAATATAAAACCAAGAAAAAGCAAATATAAAATTAAAAAAATCATAAGATCCAAAAATATGTTTTTCATGACATGTCTTTTGGAATCGATAATATTTACGGCTTTAAAAATGTCATTCAATAATGACACGGAGCTGTAAATAAAGTTCGAGCAGAAGTTAAAAATGTTTTTCAAAACATGTCATTGGTTTGCAGTTATTTCAAACTGCTTCCCGGTCTTTATTTTAAAGGCAAGTATATCGTCAAAAAGATAACTTGACCACACAACGGAAATTAAGTTTCTCAGGAATGATGTACTTTATGATCATCTAAATGTTTATGTATACTTTGCTACATAACCCAGACTATTTCAAAAAATAAATGTACGTGTCAGTGCATTTATTTTTTTGTTGGTGTTGTCTTTCAAATCAAATCAGTAATATCAGATTCACATCAAACAAAGATTTTTCAAAGATAATTCGAACTCTCAAACAATGACTACAACTCTTTAAATAGAAAACGAGTAACTATTGGGGGGGGGGGGAAGTGTTATCCAATAATCTTTTCAAAATGATCTTTCAAATTAATCAAGGAATAAAAGCAAAAAGGTTTGTCAATAACGGATCTCTATTTAAAGGGAAGTTAATTTAATTTAACTCAATGGGCTTTAGATGTTATTTGCTTCAACCCTTCGGGTCTAGAATGCAAAAATAGTGCTTATACTTTTATGTTAGCAAATAGAGGGACTTAGATTGCCATTTTTCCTAAGTTATTTATGCCTTAAGAAAAGTTTAAAAGGAAACTAAAAACTTAAATAAACCACAGGGACTATTTCTGCCAAAACCACAAACTTCAAATCTGTTAAACCTAAAGGGGCGAATTATCCCTCATTTTTCTTAAAATACTTTCATATTTCACTCTCTCCATATTTCACTGTCGCCAAAAATCATTCCAAAATCGTAACTTTTTTTAATAAAAAAGGTATGAATCAAGCTCGTTCACAATCTTCTACTCATCTTGTGTGTAAAAGGAATTGGTCCAAAGCGGCCTAAATCACTCGAAATCCCTTAAAACCCTAATTAGGGTTCATATGATTAAAAGTAAGATTTAGGCCAATTAACCATAGGGCTTATGTTAGTTTAGGGTTGATTAAGCTTACCTTAAAACAATTTTAATTAGGGTTAACTCATTTGTGAGATATGAGTGATTATTGGTGCGAAAATCATGCGAAATAAGCAAGGGTGTTCGAATGTTCATGGGTTTATGTTGTTTGAAAGTTATGAGTATCCCTTGTGCTTAAGAATCACGAATATGCGTTTAGGTTTCACTTAAATTTGGATTTCATGTGTTCTTGATCGCGAAATACGAGTAAAGTAGTGCTTGAATGTTTTTTGTGATAGTTTTCCTATTATTGCTTGTTTAAAAGGCTCCTAGGATTGCTCTGACTAAAGTTTTAATCTAGTAGGATCTCAAATAGGTTTATTTGAGCTTAAAGGTCCTCAAAATGTTTGAATATGTCATTGAATCTTGATAAATGATGCTTGAAATGTTTGTTTACGCTCGTTAATATGTTTCTAGACTGCTTGTTATTATTTTTGATTGTGTTTACATGATCAAAATAATTTGTGTATGTGTTTAAAGTGTTGTGAATCTCGCAAAATATTTGAGTTGAATCCAGTGAAATATTTTTGGTCTTGACCGCGAAATATTAGGCTTTAATAAAGCAGCAAAATACCAGGTAAACCAATTTTCGCAAAATATCAAGCTTTGATAAAGCAGCGAAATACCAGGTTAACCAATTTCTGCGAAATATTAGGCTCTGATAAAGCAGCGAAATACCAGGTTAACCAATTTTCGCAAAATATCAGGCTTTGATAAAGCTGCGAAATACCAGGTTAACCACTTTTCGCGAAATATCAGGTTTTTGATAAGTAACGAAATACCAGGTCTGTTGACCTATTTTAACCTTATGTTGACTTATGTTGACCTGTTTGACCCTTGACCTTATGTTGACTGTTTGACCTTGGTTGACCATTGACCAGTCTGTTGACTATTCTAGTTTACTTTTTGACCATTATCTATTGACCATAGTTGACTTTCATAGTTTGTGCTTTAAAATGGGTCTAAACACTTAAAACATAATCATTAACACGTCAAGACGAACACAACAATAAGGAGTTTCAATCAAATCAGTATCATATATATATGTTTTGTATGTGAACTGTTTTGGATAACTCTTAGCAGAATTATAGAAAAAGAAAACATTCAACAAGCCGCCCTTGATGAAGCATTGGTTTCCACTGCTGATCGAGTTAAGATTGGCTCTTGCAACATGAGAATTGATCCCAATAAGAAGCAAAAGGAAGCCACATATCAAGTTGTTCTGGATCTTCTCAAGCTTTCTCCATGTTACAAAGCTTTCCTCATCACTGCTGAGGTTCCTTAGATCTACTTGCAACAGTTCTGGGTCACTATTACCAAGATCAAGAAGTCTTCTTCTTACCAGTTTTAGCTTGACAATCAAAAGTTTGAAATTGGTGTTGAACTGTTTTGAGAAATTATATGCATCTCTCCAAGAGTTCCTAACAAGGAGTTCGTTGCACCACCTCCCCATGATGCACTGGTCACCTTCCTCAAACAACTAGGTTATAAGGGCTCTCTGGATTTAATCTCCGATATGTATGTTGATCTTATGTATCAACCCTGGAGAACCTTCACAACTATTATCAACAAGTGTTTATCTGGGAAAACATCAGGCAATGACAACCTTTGATAATCAAGAGCTCAAATCTTGTGGGGTTTGATCTATAAGAAGAACGTTGATTTTCCTGAGTTGATTTGGGAAGACATACAATATCAGATTGACAACAGGCAAACAAGTGCCAAGAGACGTGAAATAATGCCTTATCCTAGATTTACCAAGGTCATTATCCATTACATCCTTTTGAAACATGTAACACCCCCAAATTAGGTCGCAGCGGAATATGGGTTGGGGGTGGTACTTCATAGATCAATAACACAAGATAATATAAGAACGACCCAAAAAGTCATTTAAAACTGATACATTGGATTCAACAAAACGTTTATTACAAAAGCCCGAAGCTTTACTTGTTCATTGTTTCCAAAATACAAAGATACTAGTTCATAACAAATATCCCAAAATGAAATGCAACCAAATCTTCATGCACGTGACATCCAAAATATAAAACCACCAATGTATCCCTTGCACCCTATGCTTATTGACCTCCTGAAAAACATTGCTTTAAAACGTCAACATATTGTTGAGTGAATTCATAGGTTTGTAAAAGTATAATGTAGGACCGCAAGATTTCCCCCTCATGATAATGCAACAGATGCAAACATCATAAAATGTAATTACGTTTTCCTAAGCTCATGACACTGAAGCTCGACATGTATGAAATGCAATATAAATTGCCAACATTGCCCGTGTTGATGTTCTAACCCGCAACATCCTATGTCCGACATGGTATACGTTCGTTTGTCCAGTGATAGCTAATCACCCGAACGGGGATGTCAATCCCAATAGATCTATTCATATCATTCGCGCTCACAATCCTAGTAATTGACAGTTCATGATAATGGGCTCAGACAGGGTTATCGCTACTTAGGCAAACACGTAATCGTAATGTAAAATGTCCACTTGCGTCCATTTGTAAAACATGCATATGTTTCTCACCCCAAAACTTGTAAATCATTAAAATGTAAAACGTGGGGCTATGAACTCACCTTGAGTTAATGATAATCCAAATACAACAGAAAATGTGTCACGGAAGAGGAATTTGCAAACCTAATTAAACGTAGGTCGTATAAGTATCTAACCACGTGATTAACTAAGGCCAATACAATTCTATTAGCTACATCATCCAGCTAAATAGCGTGTTTGTGAAATATACATATTTATAATGTTATATATTTATAAAGTTAAAACGTTTATAAATATCTCAATAGCAAAAACGACGCGATTTCTTCGTTTCAAGCCCGTTTCTTACGTTTCTTATGTCCACGCTTTCGTATTAAGATGAGTTATCAAAATATTACATTTTTGTATTTTTGACTTACTGGTGAACAGTAATTTTACTGTTCATAACAGTTTATAGAATTATTTTTATAGATTTAGTTATCGTAAAACCCGTAAATATCGTATTTTATTCGCTATAGCTCCGTTTTTAGCGATTCTTTCGAGCATGTATTTGTTATTAAAAGTTCTATCATATTAATGGTGTTTTAAAAATGTTCATGTCTGAGATGAACAGTAACTTTTATAAAAGTATTTTTGTACATTTAGGTATATAAACTCGCGTAATTCATAACTCCTTCGTTATTGATAGAAAAATTATGATTCTTATTGTTTTAGAATCCTAAAAATATGTGTGATCTGAGTAAAATAATAAACTTTATATAGCAGAAGTATTTTATAAATTGTTTTTATAAAATTTCTTTTATAACGCGTTTAATTAACATATAACTTGTAAATTACGTATCTTTTTCGTTATTAATCCGTTTTTCGAGGTTCTTACCTTTTTGGAATCGTCATGAGACGTACTATTTTCTAAAAATATAAAATAAACAAGTCATGTGTCGAATTAAAACAGAAAGTTTTGATGTTTTTCATAAAAACCTGTTTAAACTTAGTTTTTGCACTTTTAAGCTAACCATCTTGTTACATGTCCATTACAATACTTTATATCATATGACTTACATATTATAGTGTTCATTAGTCCATACTTTGTCCAAGTGTCCAAGATAACAAGTCCTTAACAACACTTTTAATCATAAACTTTTATAAGTAAACTTTTAATTACTAGTTTATACATATACTTTTTACACTTAAACCAACATGGTACAATACTTATAATCCTATTATAACATGATATTACCAATCACATAACATATGTAAAAGTTCATAAAACAATGATCACAAGTAAAAAATTCATTTTACATGTTCAAAAGTATCCTAAATGGTGATTTTTCTATATAAAACTCATTTACACATAAAATCATAATTATGAATTGATTAGGGTTTTAGATAACCTTAGGTGAATGAGTGATGAATGGAAAACAAATCACACCCTTGTGATTTAAAATCTTGGCTTGAAATTATAGGATGAAAACCCTAATTTTTCCAAGAAAAACCCTAGCTTCCTTTCCTTGCTTTAATCCTTGTAAAGGCTTAACCAAGCTTTTAATCTTCCTTGGTATAGATTAGATATAGTGTAGGTATGTTTGTGAATGTGTTAGATAAATTTTTGTATGGATTTGATATGATTTAGGGTTTGGCTGTCGGCCGTTGTTGCCTATTATTAGCATACGTGAGTAAAAAGGAACGGTGAAGTCGATTATCAGTGAGTACTAGTTGCGTTAGAATGATCGAGATGCTGTGTGTGTCTGCTTCTCGCTGTAGGAGACGTTCCCCGGTGTCATATGATACGTAATACCACAACATACAGCATGCCTTGTGATTTGTAAGAGAGTGAGCACTACAGACTCCGTCAGTACTAATCTCTTGAGACGTTCCACGGTGCGGGAGCAGGGCACACCCCAAGGGCACGGCAAACCATCGCGTGTCGGCCCTCACACCCCACTTAGGGTGACAGCTTTGATATACACACTCACTCAGTCATGATAGAAGTATTAATAGTCATAACCTTGAAACTGCTTAGTTAATCCTTATGTGTATATGTTCCCTAAGATGATATGAGTTAATGGTAAATCAAGGGTAAAGACTTAGTGAAGAGCGGCAAACAGGGCGTTTCATTTGTCGAGCGGGCCTTACGGGCACCGGAGCTAAAATGGGCGCGGGCTCAATACAACGGGCGCGGGCTAAAAATCGGAGTGCGGGCGTTAAAAAACGTGGCGCGGGCTTTTTTTTTAAACACGCGGGGCTTCGGGCCAAAACGGACCACTAAATAGATTAAATGGACTACTGGGCAAATCTTATTTATTTAATATTTGTTTTACGTTTCGTCCATTTCTATGTTTTCGTCCGATTTTTACGTTTTCGCCCATTTTTTTACGATTTCGTTAGTTTTTTCACGATTTCATCAGTTTTTTTACCTTTTCGTCTGTTTTTTTACGTTTTCGTCCGTTTTTAACGACTTCGTCTATTTTTTACGTTTTCGTCTGTTTTTTTACGATTTCGCCCTTTTTTTACGATTTTGTCACTTTTTTTACGATTTCGTCTCTTTTTTTACGATTTCGTCAATTTTTTAACGTTTTCGTACGTCATTTTACGTTTTCGTTTGTTTTTTTACGTTTTCTTCTGGTTTTTTACGATTTCGTCCGTTTTTTACAATTTCGTCAGTTTTTTTACGATTTCGTCAGGTTTTTACGTTTTCGTCTGTTTTTTACGATTTCGTCTGTTTTTACGTTTTCGCCCGTTTTTTTACGTTTTTGTCCGTTTTTGCTCTTTTTCGTACGATTTCGTCTGTTTTTTACGTTTTCGTCTGTTTTTTTACTTTTTCGTCCGTTCTTTTACATTTTCGCCCTTTTTCATACGATGTCCGCTTTCGTACGTTTTTTCTGTTTTTTACGTTTGCGTATGTTATTACGTTTTTGGACGTTTTTTAACGTTTTCGTACGTCTTTTAAGTTTTCTTTTTTTTACGTTTTCGTGCGTTTTCCTAGGATTTTGTCCGTTTTCGAACATAAGAAATGGCAAAAAAGTACTAAAACGTAAAAATAATAGACAAAAATGTACAAAATTGGACAAAAACGTAAAAAAATCGACGAAATCGTAAAAAAAATGGACGAAATCGTAAAAAACAGCTGTAATCATAAAAACCAGACGAAATCGTAAAAAACGGACGAAATCGTTAAAAAATTGACGAAAACGTAAAAAAAATAGTGAAATCGTTAAGAAACTTACGAAATCATAAAAAAATTTCCAAAAACGTAAAATAACAGACGAAATCGTAAAAAAACAGGCGAAATCGTAATAAACCGACGAAAACGTAAAAAAAACTTACGAAATAGTAAAAAAAGACGAAATCGTAAAAAAAAACAGACGAAATCGTAAAAAACGGAGGAAATCGTAAAAAAACATGCGAAATCGTAAAAAAACTAACGAAATAGTAAAAAACTTGCGAAAACGTAAAAAAACGGACGAAATCGTAAAAAAACGAGCGAAATCGTAAAAAAACGGGCGAAATCGTAAAAAACGGACGAAATCGTAAAAAAACTGACAAAATAGTAAAAAAGGGACGAAATCGTAAAAAAAGACCAAATCTTATTAAATAAAGAAGATCCGACCAATATCCTATTTAATGTTTTGCATGCGCCCATAAGCACCCATTTAATATTTTGCATGCGCCCATAAGCGCCCATTTAATATTTTACATGCGCCCATAAGCGCCCATTTAACAAAAATTGATGGGCAAATAGTGCCCCCTACTTTTAAAAAAGGTGCCTAAAAGAGCCCATGAATTACCATATGGGCAAGATTTGCCACCTCTAGCCGTAACGTCTTGTGAATAATTACATAATTCGTCCCTTAACTTCCATAAATGCTTAATATCTGTATTTTACCAGAAAATCACAAAATAACTGAAAATGTCTTGTTAGTGAGATATTTGCAAGCATTTTAGGGGATAAAATGATACTAAAAAGTATTAAATATTTGATGTTATCAAATATCCCCTCACTTGACTTCTGCTTGCCCTCAAGTAGAACCTATTAGAATATTTCATAAAAAGATTTCTCGAGAATTACTTCAAGAAATGAATCTATAGAACACTTATGCTAGAAAACATCAAAGCCGAACACCTCACGAAAAGGGAATGAAAAGTCACTCAACTCTCCACTAGTCTAAGTGTTTCATTTTCGGGGTGATTGCTCAATTGCATAGTCATAGCATGTATTCTATCATAAGCATGAAAAGTACACAAATCTGCACCAGTTAGAATTAGGGTCTAAATAATTCTTGAAAGCAACAAGGGTAATATGGTTTTAAAGGATGATAAAAGGGTTAGGATAGACATGGGATACACATTTAATGGTTGTTAACACAAAACAAATAGTCTGAAGTAATCTAAGGTTGGTATAACTAGCCACTGTCCATCCATGGGTCTAAGAGTCTAAGTCCGAAAATCTGATCTTTAATAATGGGCTACTAGCTCCATTCTTCATGAGTATTGGTATGTCTTGGTGTAATAATGGGCTACTAGCTCCATGATTACTGAGATGTCTTGGTATAATAATGGGATACTAGCTCCATTTTTTAATTTTTTATTTTGCACTACCTTTACATTTTGTTTAGCACATGGGTAGCTTTTTTTGTTTCACCCTCTTTTCTTCATTTTCATCATGATAAATATGCAAATGTTGCAGGAGTTTATATATTTAATTATTGCCCCTGTAACATCCGATATTATACGCGCTTCCCCCTACCTAAGATAAACAATGTCAAAAGTGGTGATACAGGGGGGTCTTTATAGATCATAACTAATTGGTCTTTCACGAATGCATATAATTCTCGTTCCCATTCTCCCTGAACCATGGACTTAAGTAGCTAGAGATTTCAACACAAAGAAAATAAAGAATACAGGGTAGGCTAAGGTGAAATGGTGTAACGAATCATATAGAGTGGTGAAAACATAGATTGGTTTAACAAGGGTGATCTAGGGGTATCTTGCACTAATAATGAGTGCAACAAAAGGTCTTATCACGGGAGGTCGACAAGTCAGTGTAACAAGTCGATAAACACACACATGTAGGTTATTTCGGTGATTTCCTAAGTGTTGCCTTCTTGAACTATCTATTCTTACTAATCAATTATGTCTCGAAATGATGTACATGCCAAGTTCTAAAGTCTACAATACTACCAGCACACTCAATATTTTGGTGGATTATGAGTAATATAATGGAAACGGAATATTTGGCATAAATCTCACCAAGGAATAATAAAGGGTAATGTGCATTCGACAAAGATTAATTCTGGTTATTTAAGAAAAATTTGTCAAATATTTTTTTTAAATTGACATAATTTTCAAAGAAAATTAGAAAATTGGAAGGCAAGATCAAGTGTTTAATTAATGTGTTTCTTATTTCTTTTCCTCCTCCCAACTAGAATAATACAAAGTCCCTTTTGTATTTTAAAATAGAAGAAAAAGATATAAGAAAAACCTCCCTTGTAGTAATGTGTGAACGAGATGTTCATCAAATGAAAGAACCGAGGGAGACGATTAGATAAATCCAATCAAAGAAAGCCCAGTAATGTAAATGGGTAAACCCATTTTTCTCCACACATGTGGTTACGGCGCCATACTAAATGTGCTTACGCCGTAACATATGGCTGATCACGAATTCCTCTAAACACAAACTGTTAGCAGCAACAATAATAGATAAAAGTGATAGAATCCTAAGAATTTATAGACATAAATGTAAATAGTATCAAATTGTTCTTGGTTTAAATAAAAACAAAGAATCAGTCTTCGTTCATGTCATCCTGATTGCGAGAAGTGGAAGGATGAGCATCACCAAGCATACCAAACTGACTAGCAGAAGGAGAAGGAGCAGTAGAATAACCGGGAGTGCCAGACATGAAGTTCACACCCTGCTGAACCCCAAGATCAAGGATGGACGGGACATAGGAATAGTGGGTTCTATCATAACGGGTGTGATCGATGTGGTGATGAGCTAGAAGCTGTGAAAGGTGATCAATGTTCCATGAAATGAACCTCTCCTGCTTAGTTCGCCACTGCCCAAACTCTTCGTAGAACTGGTCATACTGCTCAGACATCCCCGATACAACATAAGTTAACTCATCGAAGTCCTTCACTATTTCTTCTAGCCTTTCATCCATAGCTTTAAGCCTGTTGGCATTGGACATGTTGGGGTGGCGTCTTACTCCCCCAATCTCAGTTTGTCCGGCTCCAACATCATCGTCCCCAACAACCATTTCACCAATACCCAGACCATTGTACCTGCATATGCCAAGATTAACCAACTTGGCTAAACTCATAGAAGAGGTCTCAGGTCCTAATGTAACATTCATTAAAGATCCCAATGTCAACAAACCATAATAACTAGCAATCCTCCCAATCAAATGTGCCCCCATAATTGGGCTCTTCCTCTTAGACCCTTTTTCCTTATTACACAGAAACTTGGCCACATGCCAAGGAACATCAACACTAACTCCTCCATCCATGCTATTTAACAGAATTAGGCCATCCAGGGTGACCTTCTCCTTCCCACTATGCCTACCTACAACAGACAGGGTGAGCAAACGATGCACTAAACGGCAGATGGGATTTCGGATTAAGGTATATGATGGTGGGTATCAGGTGTCATAGTTAGCACGGGTGGTGATGTTGATAACATATTGGGTGGGGTTGTAGTTTATGGGTCTGCTCTTGTAGCATGATTCATAGAAAGGTTGAAACAAGTTGTTATTCATTTCTTGATGTGTATACAGACCAAGAGCCTGGATGAACCGTCTCGTGTTCATACTCCTCTTTTCCTCACCAAGCTAAAAAACATAGTATCGGCTTCATCTAACTCCTCAATGTGGTCCTTGAAGGTGAAACTTGACAGAAACTCCATAACATACTCCCTAACAACCTGCTCCTTAATCTTAAACAGCCTATTCCAAGCTTGAGAAACATAGCGCCTATCATCCTGTTCATAATTAACATGGAAAACTTGGTCAAGGTTTTGGAGAGAGATTCCTCCATGGAGGGCACCAAATTCCTCAAAGTCAAGCCCTTCAAGGCACTCAATTTCCTTAATTCGAATTTCAGCAAGCCTCTTCCTAAATTCCTTATGACTGTCAAGAGAGAAGTCACGGTTGTTGAATTTTAACCATTCACCTGAAATTGAAATTATAGAAGTTAAATGGTGCAATGGTATCGAATCCTTCCTACAAAAGGATGTTCAGGAGGTTGTTACGGCGTAACGATAAACCCAGTTACGCCGTAAACTCTTAAAATTCATACCCCTGATTTGTTTTATACCTACAGGTACTACATCCATCAATTACCCCTCTATCTCAGATTTAGACAAGATAGTTCACTAAACATCAGTTCATTTCCAAGAAATAGATTACGGTGTAATCATAAACAACGTTACGCCGCAACCACTGCCAGAACCTCGTTAACCAACAGGTTACGGCGTAAAACAGTGCATGTAAAAGATTTATGGGATAAATTGAATTCAAAACATTCAAGAATTATATTACTTGTTTTGAGCAACATAATTTCAAGATTATATCATGTTTAGAAGGGGTAATTAATCATTATAAATAATAGTGTAATTATTCAATCAAAAGATCATTTAGCAAACAATATATGAATCGAGTGCATATAATAGTAATGATGATTACCTGACATGGTGGAGGATTAGGAGTGAGAAGATTCAAAGATTACAGAGATTTACTAGTGTATGTTTTGGATAAAAACTGTTATGACTCGTGTATACTTAGTTTTATGTTTCAGTTTCAGTAGTTACGTTGTAACACAATAACGGGTTACGCCATAACATAAGTTAAACCATTTTTGTATTTAATTGTGAAAATGAGTTGTTACGCCGTAAGGTCAACCAGGTTATGGCGTAAAGTATGACATAAACTTTATATTTTACCAAGACAATTTTATGTTATTATTATTATTTTTAATGCGAAAAATAAAAACTAAACCTTAACGGGTCTTCTCCCGGTCAGCACTTTTGTTTATTTATTAAGTCGTTAAGTTCGACTCATTTACGGCATTGTTGTTGTATTTTCTTTTTGTATCCTGTGGAACAGACTTAGAAAATATTATTAGAACACGGTTAGTCTTGAATCATTAAATAAAACTACTCCCCGGCAGCGGCGCCAAAAAATTGATGCGTATTTTCTTTTAAAATATTAACTAACCAAGTTTTACATTTATAAAACTCGTTCTACCTTTACAAATGCACTAACGAGCAGAGAACCCTGTCGTGAATAGTGTAGAGTCGGTAAATCCGAGGTCGTCCCAGGAGTAGTTTATTAATGAAATAAGACTTAGAGAGAAAGATAATAAGATAATAATTTGCCACATGAAAATAAAGGAAATAGAACTAGGATATAAGGTATACCATTACCAAGTTAATCCAGTTAATTTCGTACTTCTTTCTTGGTGCAATTTATTAGTACCATAACCTAAGGTGACGCTAAACTAAGACAGACATCCTTAATTAGCCTATGATTCCTAGGTGGAATGAACCCCGAGGGGAATTGACCTATTCCTAGTTTACAATGATTGATTCCTCTTAGGGTAAAATGCTAACCCAACTGCGACTCGAATGCTGGTCACGCCTAATACCAGAGTGATGGACAATGGTAAAAGCTTACTTATTTATGAGAGTAAGGGCCAAAGTTGAATTATAATTAAACCGGTGCTAAAGCTGCAAGATACTTAATTTTAGTTCCAAGATCAAGAGACCGATGTCATAGGTATACATCGAACCTCTAATGTATATGGATACTACGACTGAAGAATTGAGAACATCCAAGTGAAGTGGGTAACTTTTCACGTAGCGTTCTCGCAATCCAGATCTAAGACTAACATCAAGATTCTTCAACTCAAAGTTTAATACAGAATATGATAATAATAACAAAAGAAGTAAAGATATTTAAATGAAACAAAATAATAATGATATTAAGGCGAATTACACTCGTGCTTAGGTTTAAGAAAAAAAATTAGAAATGTTACGAAACACTACACGTCCTAAAGCTAATTTTGTCACACGTTACATGGCTTCTTCAACCTTCCTTCTATCACTAGTGCTGTTGTAGACCTTGTTCCCAAACCCAAGAATGGGTTTGGGGAAGTTGGATGATGAATTGTGAAGAAACGTCTTCAATTTATAGGCTTCGAATATGTTACTGCGCAACCACAAGCCAGTTACGCCATAACCATGGTAACACGTCATTCCATAATTTTCCATGTGTTACGGCGTAACCATTTATCTTGTTACGCCGTAATTACTGATTCACTTTCCAAAAGTCTAGAGATTGAGGTAGATACGATATTGATTTCATTCCTTGAATATAGTTACGTCGTAACTACTTTGGTTGTTACGCCGTAACGGTAAATATTATCAAGATTTCCTTCCATAAATGAGCTTACGCCGTAACCATGGAATGGATTGCGCCATAATCGTCCTCCGAATGTCGCGTTCCAGCTTAGGAGTAGTTACGGTGTAACTCAGGAAAGGTTTACGCCGTAACTTCTTATGAATAATTACATAATTCGTCTCTTAACTTCCATAAATGCTAAATATCTGCATTTTACCTTAAAATCATAAAATAACTGAAAATGTGTTGTTAGTGAAATATTTACAAGCATTTTAGGGGATAAAATGATACTAAAAAGTATTAAATATTTGATGTTATCACGCGCAAGAACAATTCCCAATACGGCGTATCCAACTTCTACCATACGCCGTATCCAGCTGGATAGACATTCAAAGATACAAAGATATTTATATTTTAGGAATTAATATTTTATTGATTATAAACTTGGCGCGCACTCAAAGGAAAATATCCCAATACGCCATATTGGCCTAGCTCAATACGGCGTGTCTAGTCTTTCAGACACTATAAATAGAAGACTCAAAATGAGTTTTCAGTGTGCAAAATCATATTCTCTATACCATACACATAAAATATTATTTTATAGAAGAAAAGAAGAGCAACCAAAGGTCAAGCATCAATCACGATTCAATAGAAGACACCGTGTAATTCCTATACTCTTGTAATCATTTAATTTTTGGTATCGTTCGGTAAACCGTTTAGTTTACCTTGCTTATTTGATCATGTTTGTATAATTACAATGGTTATGGGATAATACCCTAGGGTATTAGCCATCTTAATGAAGATTTATTGTTTGGTTTGTTTTAAACCCGATTTCTTAATTTATCGTTGAAAGTTTAATTATGTTTATCACATGATACTTGTCAACGTGTTTGAATATGCGACCTATCATTCAACTGGGTCTAGTTACGCCTAACATGTGAACTAGATACTAGGATAGCTCTCCATATCGTGTTTTATATTACTGGACCAATAGGATCACAAATAATGTTTTGTCTTTGTCTTTAAATTATGAGCTTAGTTGGACCGGCATGTGACCCGTAATGTTTCAACAAGTATGTTCTTGATTAATTGATAATGATTTGAACAGTGAACTACCAGTATATATAATACCGTCAAACAGTAAGTGGGTAAAGTCCCGATGGGCTAGGGTTTGACAAGATCACCATTGCTGTAATCCTTAGATAGATTATAATTAAACTAAAAGGATGCTTTATGCGGATACGTTAATTGTGACAGGATTCAACGTGTCTAGGTCTTAGGATGATGTCCCACCTATGTCTTAAGAATGATATGCCTCTTCGAGATAAGAAATCATTGCACTAAATAAACAAACCAGCATTTAATCAGATTTAATATGGCTAATATAGTTTTCTATCATTTGGCTTGTACCACTCTATTATCTTCTGATTGTTTTCTTGCATGTTTATTGTGTTTAGAATTGATTATTGTCATCATAAAACATATGCCAGTCTCTCAGGCTGAACACCCTCATTATTATTAGAAACGTATATAACATAGGTTTAACAAGTAATTAGAATTAACTTAATTAGAGTAATTAAAATAATAATAGAATATAAGGTTAACAACCTCACTCTTAGTATTCGACACCCTACTTACAATGAAACCCCACCCGATCGGGTACACTGCCCGTTAAAGTGTTGTTTTAGGATAAGTCGGATAAATATAAATTTAAAACTTGGTAATCAATAAATTGACCCTACACGACAGCACATCAGGGTCACATGCTAAATATTTGGTTGCTGAATTATGTGCTCCAAATGGTGTGTTTCTTTAATCCTAACCTTCTCTACTTCTTTTGTCCTAACGGGTGAATTAAGTCCTCTTCCTAGAAAAGAAACTTCCTTAGATTCTAATTCCCAATCATTTTCTATCATCTCCATATTCGAAAAATCAACACCTAGGGATCTACTTTGTCCTAATAAACCTGGTTTAAATCGATAATGTTTCTTAGGATCATCAATGCATGGGTGATAGTAGCAATGTATATCCTTAGAGTGGAAAGACGCCATGTGGGGTGAAGGCGGTGTATGAATGGTCAAGGCATCTAATACCTTCATCCTAAAACTATATGGACTAGGTGGTTTGATGGGTGGTTTGGGGCCTCTTTCTTCTCCTAGACCTACTTCTAAGGATGGGAAACTAGGAAAAGGTTGTGGTTGAGGCTTTGGTTCATTAAAACTAGGGACTTTTGTTGGGATTAAAGCTTCTTGATGTTGTTTGAAGCTACTGCTGCTTAGGTGTGTATGCTGCTAGCACAAATTTAATGAAAAATATGCTAAGTAGTTAGTATTGCTAGTTCATAGTTACTACTGCTAGTGTAACTTAGTACTGCTAGTTACTACTGCTAGTTACTACTGCTAGTATATGTTAGTACTGCTAGAGTAAAGTTAGTACTGCTGGAGAAGATTGAAGAAAATATTCTAAGTAGTTACTACTGCTTGTACACAGTTAATGCTGCTGGTGTATAAGTTACTACTGCTTGTTCAGAGTTAATGCTGCTATTACAAAGTTACAACTGCTAAAAAGATTAAGACTGCTAGAAGATTTTTTACTATCAGAGAAAGGATAAAGACTGATCAGAGAAAAGATAAAGATTGATTGGAGATCAAGATTACTTAGTTGATAAGGATTGTTATTTATAGAATAGATCTTTGAGAATATTCTAAGTTTTAGGAATATATTGTAAATCGACTAGGACTCCTAGGTGTATAAAAGGAGGTCATAGGGTATAGAGTTTGATATCTTTTGTTTTGATATCATTATGGCTTCAAGGTTTTGTAACCCTAATACTAGTTAGAGTATTCATATTAATATATTAAAGCTTTATTTGTTAATCTGTGTGATCATTAGAATTACTGTTATATTTCATATTCTTCTTATTGATCAAAGATTATATTTCGCATAATCTTTGATATATTTTACAAACTTTCTATCATAGTTGTGTAGGATTTATCTTGCATAACTAAACCTTACACAAACTAAGAAATTCAAGATCCATTCAAGTGGGACCAACAAGTGGTATCAGAGCTTGTTGCTTTGAGAAACTTTGCTAAAAAGACATGGATCAAGACTCAGCACATATGGTGGCTACATCAAAAGTGCCTATGCCCAAACCAGGTGAGTATGAGCTTTGGAGGATGAGGATGGAACAGTACATCCAAATGATTGATTATTCTCTATAGGAAGTCATAGAGAATGGTAATGCACCTCCAATAACAAAAGTTGTTAAAGGTGTTGAGACTACAATTGCTCCTGCAACTGCTGAAGAAAAGGCACAAAAGACGTTAGAGTTGAAGGCAAGAAGCACTTTATTGATGGGCATCCCTAATGAACATCAATTGAAGTTTAACTCCATCAAAGATGCCAAGTCATTGTTGTAGGCTGTTAAGAAGAGGTTTAGAGGGAATGCTGCTACTAAAAAGACTTAAAGGAATCTTCTAAAGCAGCAATATGAAAATTTTACTGCATCTAGCTCAGAGGTGTTAGATCAAACCTTTGATAGGCTTCAAAAGCTTATTAGTCAGTTGGTGATTCATGGTGAAAGTATCTCACAAGAAGATGTGAATCAGAAGTTCTTAAGAAGTATGTCACCAGAATGGAACACACATACCATTGTGTGGAGGAACAAACCTGAGATAGATACATTAAGCTTCGATGATCTTTACAACAACCTGAAGATCTATGAACCAAAGGTCAAAGGGACATCAAGGTTAAGTACAAACACACAAAACGTATCCTTTGTGTCCTCAAACAGCACTAACAGTACAAATGGAGCAGTTAATACTGCTCATGGTGCTACAACTGCTAGCACTCAAGCTACTGTTGTTAACTCAACAACAATTGACAACTTGAGTGATGTTGTCATCTGTGCTTTCTTTGCAAGTCAACCAAACAGTCCACAACTTGACAATGAGGACTTGCAACAAATTAATTCTGATGATTTAGAAGAGATATACTTAAGCTGGGAGATGGCTATGCTAACAATGAGGGCAAGGAGATTCTTGAAGAACACTGGAAGGAAGTTTTCTGTAAATGGTAATGAGACCATTGGGTTTGATAAGTCCAAGGTGGAGTGTTACAACTGCCACAAAAGGGGACACTTTGCAAGAGAGTGCAGGGCTCCAAGGAACCAAGAAAACAGGAATAGGGAGAACACAAAAAGGGTTATGTCAGCGAAGATAACTACTTCTAATGCATTGGTGTCTTGTGATGGTTCTGGTTATGATTGGAGTGATCAAGCAGAATAAGGTCCAACTAACTTTGCACACATGGCTTACTCTTCTACAAGTTTTAACTCTGAGGTATCTACTGATTCAAACTGTTTATCATCTTGTTTGGAAAATGTTAAAATTCTTAAAGAACAAAATGAACAACTGTTAAAAGACTTAAGGACATCTATGTTAAATGCTATTACTTATAAAATAGGTTTAGAGTCTGTAGAAGCAAGACTTCTAGTTTATAAGAAAAATAAGTCTGTTTATGAGGAAGATATCAAGGTCTTAAAATGTAAGATTCATTTAAGAGAAGTAGCCACTATAGAGCATAGGAGGAAGTTGGATCTGGCTCAAAAACAAAAAGATAAAATTCAGCTAACAGTAGACAAATTTGAGAATTCGTCTAATAGCTTAAGCAAACTAATAGACTGTTAGATAGTTGATAAATGCAAAAAGGATTAAGTTATAATGTTGTTCTACCTCCCTATACATGAAACATTATGCCTCTAAAACCTGATTTGTCATTCTCTGGTCTAGAAGAGTTTGTGAATGAGCCTATAGTTAGTGAGCCTACAACTAAGAAGCCTATAGTTGAGACTAGTGAAGCTAAGACTAGTGTAGACAAGCCTAAGGCAGTTAGGAAGAATAATTGTGCTCCAATTATTAAGGATTGGGTGTCTGATAGTGACGAAGAAGATGTGCCTCAGGCTAAGATTCAAAAGAAAACTGTTATACCTAGTTTTGCTAAAATAGAGTTTGTTAAATCTAAAGAGCAAGTAAAATATCCTAGGAAAACAACTGTTAAACAAGGTAATCAAAATAGGCTGAACACACGTAGCCCTAGAAGAAACTAAAGAAACTGGAATAATATGATGTCTCAGAGACTTGGAAGTAATTTTGAGATGTTTAACAAAGCTTGTTATGTGTGTAGAAGTTTTGATCACCTGCAGTATGATTGTAATAACCATCAGAGACAGTTTAACAATAAAAAGATGGTAAAACCAATGTGGAACTATACTCAAAGGCTGAATCACCAGAATTGTTCTAGAATGACTCACCCTAGTCTTAAAAGGAACATGGTTCCAAACGCAGTATTAATGAGGTCTGGCCTAGTATCACTTACTACTACTAGACCAGTTAATACTGCTCATCCCAGAACAACAGTGGATAGTGCAAGACCAATGATAAATGTTTTTAATAAAGCACATTCAACTGTTAGAAGGCCCATTAACAAGAATACATCATTTAAAAATAGTAATTTTAATCAGAGGGTTAATACTGTTAATAATAAAAATGTTAATGCTGCTAGGTGAAAAGCTGTAAATAATGCTGCTAGGCCAAAAGCAGTACTTAATGCTGTTAAGGGAAACCAAGTTAATGTTGTTAAGGCCTCAGCTTATTGGGTTTGGAAACCAAAAACTAAAGTAATAGACCATGTTTCTAAACACAACAGTGCATCAACCATTCTAAAAAGGTTTGATTATATTGATGCACAAGGCATATCCAAGTTAGTGATGGCTTGGGTCCCCAAAAGAGACTAATTTTATTACCTTATGTGCAGGGCAATCCACAGCAAGATTTGCTGGAGAAAGGAGTGATTGACAATAGATGCTCAAGGCACATGACAGGGAACATGTCCTATCTTACTGACTTTGAAGAAATTTATGGAGGATATGTTGCCTTTAGAGGTAACCCTAAAGGAGGGAAAATCACAGGCAGAGGTACAATTAAAACTGGTAATTTTGATTTTGAGAATGTGTATTTTGTAAGGGAGTTACAGTTTAACCTCTTTAGTGTCTCACAAATGTGTGACAAAAAGAATAGTGTTCTCTTTAATGACACTGAGTGTATTGTTTTATCTCCAAACTTTAAGTTAACTGATGAAAGTCAAGTTTTACTTAAAGTTCCTAGAAAGAACAATATGTATAGTGTTGATTTAAAGAATATTGTTCCTAAAGGAGGTCTAACTTGTCTCTTTGCAAAAGCCACATCTGATGAATCTAAACTTTGGCATAGAAGGCTTGGACACATAAATTTCAAAACTATGAATAAACTGGTTAAGGGAAATCTTGTAAGAGGTTTACCTTCAAAACTTTTTGAAAATGATCAAACCTGTGTTGCTTGTCAAAAGGGAAAGCAACATAGAGCTTCTTGTAAGTCCAAAACAGTAAGTTCAATCAGCCAACCTTTACATATGTTGCACATGGATTTGTTTGGTCCAACATTTGTAAAAAGCTTAATGAAAAAGATGTATTGCCTAGTTGTCACAGATGATTACAGTAGGTTTAGTTGGGTTTTCTTTCTAGCTACTAAGGATGAGACTAGTGGCATTCTTAAGTCCTTTATAACTGGAGTAGAAAATCTAATAGATCAAAGGGTTAAGGTAATTAGGTGTGACAATGGAACTGAGTTCAAGAATAAGGAGATGAATCAGTTTTGTGAGAGAAAAGGTATTAAGAGAGAATTTAGTGTAGCTAGAACTCCTCAACAAAATGGAGTAGCTGAGAGGAAAAATAGAACACTAATTGAGGCTGCTAGGACAATGCTAGCTGATTCTAAGCTACCTACTACTTTTTGGGCTGAAGCAGTTAATACTGCTTGCTATGTGCAAAATAGGGTATTAGTAACTAAGCCTCATAACAAGACCCCTTATGAACTTTTTCTTGGTAGAAAACCAGCTTTAGGCTTTATGAGACCATTTGGGTGTCCTGTTACAATTCTCAATACCATAGATCACTTAGGCAAGTTTGATGGTAAGGCTGATGAAGGATTCTTTGTTGGGTACTCAATCAATAGTAAAGCATTTAGAGTATTCAACAGTAGAACTAGGATAGTTGAAGAGAACTTGCATGTCTAGTTTAGTGAGAATACACCTAATATTGTAGGAAGTGGACCAAATTGGCTTTTTGATATTGATGCACTAACAAAGTCAATAAATTATAAGCTAGTTGTTACAGGAAATTAGTCTAATGGTAATGCAGGTAGAAAAGCATGTGATGATGCAGGTAAAGCTAGAATGGAGACAGTACGTGACAAAGATTACATTCTGCTACCATTGTGGACTGCTAATCCACCATTCTCTCAAAATTTAAAGAGTTCTCCTGATGTTGGATTCAAACCTTCAAGAGATAATGAGAAGAAGGTTGATGAAGATCCAAGAAAAGATAGTGAAATTATTGATCAAAATAAGGATGATAATGTTAACAGCACTAATAATGTTAATGCTGCTAGCACAAATGAAGTTATTAATGTTGGTGGAAAAACAAGCATTGAACTTCCAGATGATCCAAATATGCCTGCTTTGGAAGATATTGTCTATTCAGATGATGATGAAGATGTTAGTGCAGAGGCTGACATGAACAATTTAGATGCAGTTATGCCTGTCAATCCTATTCCAACTACAAGAGTACACAAAGATCATCCAGTTGAACAAATTATTGGAGACTTGAATTCAGCACCTCAAACAAGAAGAATGATAAAGAATTTGGAAGAACATGGTTTGTTTAGTTTAGTTTAGCAAAGAACAAACCATAAAGACTTTCAAAATTGCTTGTTTGCTTGTTTTTTATCACAAGAAGAACCCAAAAAGGTAATTCATGCATTGAAAGATCCAAACTAGATAGAGGCTATGCAGAAAGAGCTTCTACAATTCAAGTTACAAGAAGTTTGGACCTTGGTGGATTTACCAAATGGCAAAAGGGCTATAGGTCCTAAATGGGTCTTTAAGAATAAAAAGGATGAAAGAGGAATTATGATTAAAAATAAGCAAGATTGGTTGCTCAAGGGTACACACAAGAAGAATGGATTGACTATGATGAAGTCTTTTCCCCTGTTGCAAGAATTGAAGCAATTAGGCTATTTTTAGCCTATGCCTCATTTAAAGACTTCGTGGTGTACCAGATAGATGTCAAGAGTGCTTTTCTTTATGGTAAGATTAAAAAGGAAGTCTATATTTGTCAACCACCAGGATTTGAAGATCTAGACTTCTTTGATAAAGTATATAAGGTTGAAAAAGCACTGTATGGACTGCATCAAGCTCCTAGAGCTTGGTATGAAACCTTGTCAACATATTTGTTAGACAATGGGTTTCAAAGAGGAAAGATAGACAAGACTTTGTTTATCAGAAGGAATAAAGGTGATATTATGTTAGTTCAAGTGTATGTAGATGATATCATTTTTGGCTCTACAAAGAAGTCATTATGCACTGAGTTTGAGAAGATGATACATAAGAAGTTTTAGATGAGTTCTATGGGTGAACTCACATTCTTCTTAGGGCTGCAAGTAAAGCAGAAGGAGGATGGGATTTTTTACTCTAGACAAGGAGTAAGTATGCTGACTGTGATTTTGAAGAAATTTTGTTTTTTTGATGTCAAGACAGCGAAGCACACCTGATGGAAATTCAAAGCTTTTGATCTCATAGGTATGAAGATGGTGAGAAGTGGTATGTTTCATTTGTGATGGGTTATGATTGGTTCATTGATGTAATCTACATCTCAAGACTGATAATATGTTTTCAGTGTGGCCTGTGCAGATACCAAGTCAAACCCAGAAGTGTTCACATCTTCATGCGGGTGGATGTCGAAAAGATTTTTATTTATTAAAAAGGGTAACTAATTGGGCCTTTGGTATCCAAAAGATTTACCTTTTGATTTGGTAGCATACACTGATAGTGATTATTCTTAATAATATTGGAGCTTTTATTATTTGTTGAATTATGATCTTGTGTTACTGTTTCGTTAAGAATTCTTCTAATATTAAAGATTAGATTTCCCATAATCTTTAATACATTTAACAAAGTTTCTACTATAGTTGTGTTAGATTTATCTAATATAACTAAACCTTAAACAAGCTTAAGGAATTTGATCTATTGAGGTGGGATCCAACAAGAAGTATCCTACAACTAGGACAACAAGTGGTATCAGAGCTTGTTGCTTTGAGAAACTTTGCTAGAAGATATGGATCAAGATTCTGCACACACGGTGGCTGCATCTAAAGTTCCCATGCTCAAACTGGATAAGTTTGAGTTATGGAGGATGAGGATTGAACAATACATCTAGATGATAGACTATGCACTTTGGGAAGTCATAGGGAATGGAAACAATGCACTAAAGACAATAGTTGTAAAGGGTGTTGAGAAAGTAATGCCTCCTACAACTGCTGAAGAAAAGGATCAGAAAAGATTAGAGGTGAAAGCTAGAAGTACTTTAATGATGGGCATTCCTAATGAACATCAGTTAAATTTTAACTCAATTAAGGATGCTAAGCTATTGATGGAAGCTATAGAAAAGAGATTTGGTGGGAATGCAGCTATAAAGGAGACCCAAAAGAATCTTTTAAAGCAGCAATATGAAAACTTTACTGCTCTAAGCTCAGAGATGCTTGATCAAACTTTTGATAGGCTTCAAAAGCTTGTGAGTCAGTTAGAGCTTTTGGGAGAAACGATTTCACAAGAAGATGTGAAACCTATAAGATATTAAGAAAGTTTTTTGTTTCTGTCACCTGAGTGAAACACACATGTTGTTGTGTGGAGGAATAAAACTGATTTGGATACAATGATCATGGATGATCTCTACAACAAACTTAAGGTGTATGAACCAGAAGTCAAAGGGACGTCTAGTTCAAGTTCAAGCACACAGAACATGGATTTTGTGTCCTCTTCAATAAAACACTAGTCAGACTATTGGGAGCAGTTAGTATTGTCTCAATCAGTTTATACTGCTAATGGGGTTTCTTAATGCTAATATAAGTTAATGCTTCTAATATTGACAACTTGAGTGACGCTGTTATTTGTGCATTCCTTGCTAGTCAACCAAATAATCCTCAACTTGCACATGAGGACTTGCAACAAATCCATCCAGATGATTTGGAAGAGATGGATTTGAGATGGCAAATGGCTATGTTGACTATGAGGGCTAGAAGGTTTTTAAAGAATACATGTAGTAAGCTTAATATCAATGGCAATGCGTCTATTGGCTTTGATAAGTCTCAAGTGGAGTGCTACAAGTGTCACAAGAAGGGACATTTTGCTAGAAAATGTAGAAGAAATCAAGACTACAAGAACAAGGAAAGCACAAGAAGGACTGTGCCTATGGAAACATCTACTTCCACAGCTTTGGTGTTATGTGATGGTCTTAGTGGGTATGACTGGAGTGATCAGGCAGAGGAAGGACCTAATTATGCACTCATGGCTTACTCATCTTCAAGTTCTGACTCAGAGGTATCTAATAATTCAAATTGTTCAAAATCTTGTTTGAAAACTGTTGAAACTCTTAAATCATAATATGATCAACTACATAAAGATTTTAAGAAATATGAGTTAATGGTTCTAGCTTATAAGTTAGGATTAGAGTCAGTAGAAGAGAATCTTGAAGTTTATAAGGCAAATAAGTCTATTTATTCACAAGATATAAAGGTCTTAAAATTTGAAATTGAATGTAAAGATATAGCTATCAGAGAGCTCAGGAAGAAGCTAGAAATAACTTAAAAAGAAAAAGACGGAAATCAATTTAATGTAGACAAATTGGAAAATGCATCTAAAAGCTTAAACAAACTCATAGAAAGTCAGATTGTGGACAACTGCAAGAAAGGCTTAGGCTATAATGCAGTTCCACCTCCCTACACAGGAAACTTCATGCCTCCAACACCTGACTTATCTTTTACTGGTTTAGATGAGTTTGTTAATAAGCCTATAGTTGAGAACAGAAAGTCTGATGAAGAAGTGTCTAAGGTAGTTAGGAAGTCTAATGATTCTCCAATTATTGAAGATTGGGTGTCAGATAGTGAGGAAGAAAATGTGTCTCAAACTAAAACTGAGAAGAAAACAGTTAAGCCTAGTATTGCTAAGATAGAGTTTGTCAAACCTAAGCAACAAGAGAAAACTGCTAGGAAAACTGTTAAACAAGTTGAGAAACATAGGCAAAACACTCACAGTCCAAGAGGCAATCAAAGAAATTGGAACAATATGATGTCTCAAAGACTAAGAAGCAATTTTGAGATGTTTAATAAGGCCTGTTATGTGTGTGGAAGTTTTGATCATTTGCAGATTGACTACAATTACCATTATAAACAGTTAAAAAACATAGGATGGTAAAACCTGTTTGGAACAATGCTCAAAGGGTGAATCATCAAAACTTTGCTAAAAAGACTCACCCCTGTGCTAAAAAGAACATGGTTCCAAGAGCAGTACTAATGAAGTCTGGCTTAGTATCAATTAATACTGCTAGACAAAATATTTCTAAAACAACAGTATCAGTTAATACTGCTAGACAAGTTAATACTGCTCACTCAAAAACAACAGTGAATGCTGCTAGACCAATGTCATATCTTTCTAAAACAGCACATTCAACTGTTAAGAGGCCCATTCATAAGAACACAACATTTAAAAACAATAATATTAATCAAAGGGTTAATACTGTTAGGGTATACTGCTAGGCCAAAAGCAGTAGTTAATGCTGTTAAGGGAAGTAATCTTAATGTTGTTAAGGCCTAAACTTGTTGGGTTTGGAAACCAAAGACTAAAATTTTAGACCATGTTTCTAAACACAACAGTGCATCAATCACCCTAAATAAGTTTGATAATATTGATGCACAAGGCAGATCTAAGTTAGTGATGGCTTGGGTCCTTAAAAGAAACTAATTTTTTTCTAATGTGTAGGGCAATCCACAAATGGATTTACAGGATCAAGGAGTGATTGATAGTGGATGCTTAAGGCACATGACAGGGAATATGTAACACCCCCAAAATGGGTCGCAGCGGAATAAGGATATCCGGGGCGTGCTACTTCATAGATCAATAACATAAGATGTATATAGAACGACCAAAAAGTCATTTAAAACTGATACATTGGAATTAACAAAGTATTTGTTACATAAGCCGAAGCTTCACTTGTCCACTTGTTCAAAATACAAAGACTTCTAGCCCATAACAGTTATAAAAAATGTAATGCGACAAAATCTTTAATACATGATATCCAAATCAAAACCACCAATGTATCCATGGCACCTCGTGCCTATTGACCACTTGAAAACATTGCTTTAAAACGTCAACAAAAATGTTGGTGAATTCATAGGTTAGTAAAATATAATATGCAAGACCGCAAGACTTTCCCCATGATAAAGCAACAAATGCATACATCACAAAATCCGATTACGTTTTCCTAAGCTCATGACACTGAAGCTCGACAATTATATTCGC
>BQNB010073591.1:0-22897 GCA_026074375.1 Tanacetum coccineum
CTGCACACACAAAACACAAATACAAGCATATTTTTGCCATTTTTTAGTCTGTTTTGGGTTTAATTGGGTTATTTTAGGTACAAATGGATATGTGTATTTTACACTTATCAGCGGTAGATGTGTGTTATCATTGAGATGTGTGGTCTTAGAAGTAAGTACACGTGTGAAAAAGGTACAATTATAATTATGGTCGCAAACATAATTATAAAGGCAACACACATGTGGACTTGTGACTTTGATTGCATTGATCAATGTTGCTTGTATGTATTTTGTAAGGATGTAAGTCTGGATAGTTGTATAGATTGTAGTGTAGATGTGATGTGATGTGAGATCCTATTAGGGATGGTTGTGTGGTTAGAGAATTCCTCTTTTATCTGATCGGGCGATTATATTAGGTTGGGTTACGTAGATGGTAAGGTTCCCTTTCTTTTATCGTTTGCGGATACATCGAATACCTGTTGGTTTTGTCGCCGCGACTCTTTAGTTGGTTCGTTAGCTCGTTGTTCGTTAAGATATCCACTGCTCGTGTTGGTATTCTAGGGTGTTATCATAGAACTGGTGTTCTATGTTCTCCGTTCGGCGTTTTGATTGTTTTCCTTTGTCTTAAGGTGACGATACTTTTTGGTTTGGTTCTAAGACCGTTGGTATGGATGAGTTCTTATGGTTTGTTTGGTTTGCAAGAGTTAATCCTTAGGGTATTTTGGGAGTCTATTTTGCTATCATGATGTCTTTTGTTGTGAGTCATAAATTCATTTTCAAAGTAATTTTGTTGTAGTAGATATCATATCGTTTAGGTGTTAAAAACTTCTTTCGAAAATAAATTATATAAATAAAATGCAACACAGTTGTTTTAACCATCTTTTGATTTCTTTTATAAAATCATAATTAAAATAAGTTTATGAAAATTTTATTTAAATTTATTTTTACACTTAAAATTATTTGCATTATAAACTAAAGTGATTCTATTGTTTTAAAATGATTGGTATAAGGTTATGAGGGAAAGTTTCCTTGGGTAAAAAGTCGGTTTTGGTACAAAGGTTCTTAATCTTTTAATTAATGGGTTGTGGTACGTGGTATTATTCATTGGGTGTTTCTAGCATCGTTGATGCGTTTGTTAGGTCTGCGGTTCGTTCGTTATGTCGATTTTTATATTCGGTTGTTTCTTCTTTTGGGATTGTGTGATTTTTGGGTCCATACCAATTGGTGCATGTGAAGTTTGGAATTTCTTCATGGCGTGGTTCTAGAGTTGATGGTAGGTCATATCTTCTGAGTGGTGCGATTGATAGTAGCGAAGCGAATGGAATTATTCGCGATCCCAAGTTTGAATTAGAGAATTCTCGTTTTACTTAGTACCTCTTAGTTATGGGAGCGTTGATGTAGCCGTATGAGAGAATTGGTTGTTGAGGCATAAGGCTGGGATGGCATGCTACAAGAAGGTAGTTAAAATACCTTAGTGAGCTAAAAAGTGTTTAAGGTTCGTGAGGAAACGAACTAAAGAGGATGCGAGGTCTCGTAGGAGTACCAAAGCATATGAGTCAAAATTTAGTGATACTTTAGTAGTATGCGAGCTTCTCAAAGTGTTTCTCAGGATTTAGTGGGTTTTACCCCTCGTCGTAGAATAAGATTTCGTATGAAATTAGTACTAGAAGCGATGCCGATTTGCGAAGGCTCATGTCGTTTGACGTTTTTAGAAAGGCAAGGGGTGTGGAATGATTGCAGGAGTTGCAAGGTGAGGGTTGGTTCGAATGGTAACTTGTTGTGGGAAGCGTCTGTATTTCTTGGTAGGAAGAAAGGTGGGTAGTTTGGAATGTGCATAGATTATCTCAAGAAGAGTGAGATAGAAAATTAGTATGTGATGTCACCAATGGAGAGTGCACGGGGATTACGTAGCTAAGGCTGTTTTTTTGGGTTGCGTAATGGACACGTTGAAGTTTACGGCTATGCCTTTTGGGTTAACCAATGCACCAGCGGTTTTCATGGAGTTAATGAGCCGGGTGTGCATAGCCGTATATAGACAAGCTAGATAACGTATATATACCAACGATATTTTAAACCAACCCGAAGTCTAAAGAGGAGTACGAGTCACACATGAAGATGATCGTAGAGTCACTGAAGGAAGAGAAGATGTACGTGAAGTTTTCCAACAATGTAGAAGTGGAGCAAAGAGGAAGCTATCTAAATGTGGAAGGAATCAAATGGGTAATGAGCTGATTTTGGCATTGCCGGAAGGAGCAGACGATTTCGTAGTATATTATGACGCACGGAGCAAGGATTTGGAAGCAGGCTTGGAAAAGGGAGAAGGTGATTGTTTGTACGTCGTAACAACTGAAGGTTCTTATAAAGGATTGCATGGCTAACGTGGTAGGTTTTGCCTTATAATGCTAGAGGCATTAAGTGAACGAGACATGAAGAGTGATCAATACGGATCATAAACATTTCCAACAGACTTTCAATTAGAAGGATTGAACATGAGGTAAAGATGATGGATGGATGTTATTTAGTGAGTTTGATTTTGAGGCCAAGTACCATCTGGGAAAGGCAAATGTAGATGTTGTACCGTGGAGTAGGAAGAAGGAGTGAAGCCAAGTACGAGTTCGAGATAGATGTACGATGATCCGATTTAGGTTTAAGAAAAGGATGTTGGTGGCATAAGATAAGATGTCCAAAGCAAAGAACGCGTCAACATAAGATGTTGCGTGGCTTGGACCAACGAGTGTGAAAAGAGATAGAGAGTGGTTCATATTGGTTAGACAAGGTTCGGACCTCCATTTGGAGAGATGTAAGGACCTTGGCTATTGAAGAGGCGTATACGACAAAGTATTCTATCCATCCTGGAGCGGATACGATGTTGTGTGGTTTTAGGTTAACTAATCGATGGCTGAGTATGAAGAAGGATATAGCTAGTTGCGGTAGTAAGTATTTAGCGTATTCGGAAGTGGAAGTTGAGTATCAAGGGTCTTCAGGATTGTTGCTACAACCTGAGTTACCCGAGTAGAAGTGGGAAAGGATAACTAAGGATATTGTTGTCAAGTTACCAAGTGTGAGTAGTGGATACGATGCGATTTGGGTGTAGTCAATGGACTGACTAAGTCACCCCATTCCTAGCTATGCTTAGGACAAGTATGGTAGATTTTAGAGGTAATTGAAATACTCACTTTTGTGAGATGAGTTTTTTTTAAGGTGGGGATTATCATTCGAGTATGGATGTGCTTCATTTGAAGCATGGTATGGAAAGGAATGTAGGTTACCGTTTTATGGGCCGTAACTGGAGAGAGTGAGTTGAATGGATCAAATTTGGTACAAGAAACAACTAACAAGATAGTGGTAATACAGGAAAGGCTTGAGGCAGCCAAATTTTCAAAAGAGTTAGCTTGGTAGTAGTGGGAAACTTTTCAATTAATGCTGGTAGGTTATGGGTGGTTGAAGGTCTTACCTTGGAGAGGTGTAGTACGTTTAGAAAGAAAGACAAGTTAGAACCAAGTTATTGTCGACCATTTGAGATCCTTAGATGGATTGGGCTATAGTTCGGTTGAGAATTTCTGTCATATGAGCTAAGTATCGGAAATTGGATTGGGAGGTGCTGAAAGTTGAGTAAAACCTGAATTTTCATGGATTCTTTAGATACATTGAGCTTTGTTGGGCTTTGTAACAACTTATAACTTGGTTTCAAGACAGTTCTTGTTTGATGAGTTGCGAGACAGGGTGGTAAATGACGTTGTTACACAACTTAAGGATTTTAACGAGTTTCCTTGATGACGGGCGAGGTTCAGGTAGTCATATTTTTCTTTTCGTGTTGTGTTGTTGTGTTGCTAATTGCACCCTTATGAGGGTAAGCAAAGTCATTAGCAGTTGGAGTCAGATTGTAGAAGTTGGATGAGATTAAGGTTGACAAGACTCTTTGTTTTTTTAAGGAACCGTTGATGTTGTGGACCGAGAGGTCATGAGTAAAAACATAGTATGATAGCATTAGTGAAAGTTCGTTGGGATTCGAAGCGTGGTCCTGAGCTTACTTGGGAACGCAAGGATCAAATGAGGTCTAAGTGTCCTCCGTTGTTTGTCGATGGTGCTAATGCCTCGAGTAGTTAAATCTCGGGACGAGATTTTCTCAAGGTGGGGATACTGTGACAACCATGACTTGAGCAGGTTGGTCAAACCGTAGTGTTGACCTAAATATCTGTTCTATAAGTTTGGTTTATGAGATTTTATGATTTTATGTGTTCTATATGTGTTTGTGTGGGATATGTGATATTGGATAATCAATCCATTGGGCGTGATCGTCTCAATGGGATTGGATTTGTGTTGAATTTTGTGAAGTTCATTTCGTTCACTTTTGGTGACAAGGAAATGATTTTGGTGATCGAAGCGGTTTCGCGTTAATTGTGTAAGTAATTATACGTATACGTATTTTTATGTTAGTAATTTAAGATAAATTTTGACTTTAGAAGTTTAGTTGAGAAAATGTAAAATTTCTATTTTTGGAAAGTTAGGTTGGAAATGAAAAGTTATTTTTAGAAAGTAATTTTCAAGCAAAATGGTTTAACAATTTAGTTTAGGTTTTTATAAAACTTAAGGTATAAAGATAATTAATTAATTAATAAAATAAAAGAAAAAAAAACATTTTTTTAGGGCATGAATAGTAAAATCCGAAAATTAGAAAAGAAAAAAAAAAGAAAAAAAGAATTAAAATACTAATCCTAATCTAATAACTAGTTAGAGTTAGTTTAGGATTCTACCTAGATGCCTATATATACAAGATTAAAATCCCTAACCCTCCCCATTTACCTAAAGTCGACCGGCCATAAGGATGGAGAAAAGAGAAGACGAAATTTTTAGGGTTTCGCTTTAAGGTACGATTCGATTTGTTAATTCTAGTTCGTTTATTTTTTCTAGTAACTTAGTTATGATGGATTAGGGTTTAAAATAGGGTTTATAAATTAGGGTAATTAATTTCCAGAAAGTTTATGATATGTTTTCATATAATAATGTTAGTTTAATCATTAGATTAATTAGATTAGCAATATGAGCATGCGTTAGGGCTTAGATCACTCGAATTAGATGTTTAATTCACTGCAGAAAGTTAGGCAGTTTTGTAACGAGCATAACTCGGTCATAAAAGATCAAATAAATAATTTACAATATACTGGAGATAACCTCAGAGAGTCTACTTTCTAGAAAAGTCAGCCTCATAAGTTTTTATGGTCTGAAAGTGGGTCAAATGGTCAATACAAAATCAGTGTGTAAAACAGTGACGAATTTCAGTTTTGGTTTTGATTTTTCTAAAATTACTTAGACACTGAGTTAGAGGCTCTAAGTCACGTGGATGTTAGTTCATATATTGGGTGTGACCTATGAATTTTTTTCTAAGGTCATAGTGGGGTCTAAGTTTGGTAATTAATGTCATACTTTTAGAAGGTCAGATTCTGGACGAATTTTAAACACTTTGGATTAATGAATTTCTAAGGGGTATTTATAAAAGGGTAGTGACTTTGGGAGAGCTATGAGAGGTTCATAGGACATATATGTACCTTGATGAATTTTGGTTTGAATTATGGGAGTGTTTAAGTAGTGCGTTTAGGGGGCGCAAGTAAGAGTAAAATTCTGCTTAAAACCAGAAAGTTTAAGGAGTAGCATTTAAGTATAAATGAAATATGTAAGAATGGGTAAAGGTCTTAAATGATGATAGGACTATGATAGATAGCCTAGGTATCCATCATAGTTGAAGTTACATCATATTGAGTTGAATGCCTAATTGATGGTAGCTAATAATGTGTTTAATTGTTTAGATTGTTAGTGAAATTTTGTGAAGTTTGGTTGGATTTTTTTGGAAGCTAAGCATCAGGTGAGTTTCATAGTCCCACTTTTAAATGTTTTTACATTGGGATGGAAATGATGCTAAATGTTTTGAATTGCTGTGATTATGTGTTTTGCTTTTATGTGGACAGTATGTGACTGCTATATGACTTATTGTTGCATGTTGAATATGGTTTACTTGCATGTTCTATGTTGACATGTCAAGTGTTATTGATTTGGGATCGGGGAGTACGCCTACTCAATAATAGTGAATTGGGATCGGAGGGGTACGCCTACCCAATGTTGTTGGTCCAGGCCTAAGTATAAGTGACATATGGGATCGGGGGTAACGTTCCTACCTAGTTGTTGATATGGGATCTGGGGTAACGTTCCTACCCAGTTGTTGAAATGGATCGGGGGTAACGTTCCTACCCAGTATGTGGATTGCATGTTAGCATAAGTTCATATGTTGCATAAGTGTCCTATATTGTTTTGATAATCACAGTAATTGGATTTAAAAGATTGATTTGTGTGTCTTAAACCTATGACTCTCACCAACCATTGTGTTGACGTTTTAAGCATCATTTTCAGGTGAGCATGATGGAAATAAGATTGAAAGAAGTGGCTAGTAAGAGACCATAGGATGTCATGAAGATTTCTATTTCTTGTCTTGAATTTTTGCATCGTTTGAATTTGAATATTAGTTGCATGTCTTTCTATTGGCGAGAACTTCCTTTTCATCAATAAAGACGCCTTTTATGTTTTGCCTAGTTATGGGTATTGTTATGACACTTTGTGTCTATACTTTACTTTATTGTATGCATTTTAGTATTCTCTATATAGACGCCGTTGTGTTGTGGTTGATATCATTTCTTGTTAAAGCTTGCGTTTCGCCTGGCGGGGTGTGACAGATTGGTATCAGAGCCTGTGGTTATAGAGAACTAGGTGGTTGAGCCTAGACTATAGCTTAAGGGTCCCTCATATAGTTGCATTTTAGGGCATAAGTGTTTGTGTACGTATATACCGTATGTTTCCGCTACCTAAAAGCTTTGAAATTCTTTCTATTTTAAATTACTACTTATATAATATGAAATATTATTATATTTTTTTTTTAAACATTTTTCATTATGGGGATCTAATAATATATACCCCTTTGTTATTATTTTAGTCATGTCTTCCCCTACCCCTAGGAGATATCGTTGGGAGATTGTTTACCTCACTGGACCCGCGGAGTTGGGTGACTTTTGAGAGAGAAAATTCAAACCCAAGCGAGGCCCAACGTAAGTTTATTTCGTTTTCTACCTCGATGCTTTGCTATAATCGAGGATTGCTTTTATATTTTAGGTCACGATGTGACTTCTGTTTCGTTTGGTCGATTAGGATTTTATGGTTCGTTAGATGGATTATCATGTTTGAGTTATATTTGGATTATTATTAAGTGCTATGTGGTAGATGTGTGTTATCATTGAGATGTGTGGTCTTGGAAGTAAGTATACGTGTGAAAAAGGTGCAATTATAATTATGGTCGCGAACATAATTATAAAGGCAACACACACGTGGACTTGTGACTTTGATTGCATTGATCATTGTTGCTTGTATGTATTATGTAAGGATGTAAGGTTGGATAGCTATGTGGATAGTAGTGTAAATGTGATGTGAGATCCTGTTAAGGATGGTTGTGTGGTTAGAGAATTCCTCTCTTAACCGATTGGGCGATTTTATTAGGTTGGGTTGCGTAGATGGTAAGGTTCCCTTTCATCTATCGTTTGCGGATACATCGGATACCTGTTGATATTGTCGTCGCGATTCTTAAGTTGGTTCGTTAGCTCGTTGTTCGTTGAGAGATCCAACGCTCGTGTTGGTATACTAGAGTGTTATTATAGAACTGGTGTTCTACGTTCTCCGTTCGACGTTTTGATTGTTTTCCTTTGTCCAAGGGTGACGATACTTTTTGGTTTGGTTCTAAGACCGTTGGTATGGATGAGTCCTTATGGTTTGTTTGGTTTGCAAGAGTTCCTGTCGTGTTCGTTTTCAAGTAAATTAACATTTTGGTATTGGAATCCCTAAGGTATTTTGGGAGTCTATTTTGCTATCATGATGTCTTTTGTTGCGAGTCATAAATTCCTTTTCAAAGTAATTATTGTTGTTAGTCGATATCATATCGTTTAGGGTGTTAGAAAAATTTCTTTCGGAAAATCAATTATATAAATAAATGAGACATATTTGTTTTAAACCATTTTTGATTTCTTTTATAAATTTCATATTTAAATAAGTTTATGAAAATTTTAATTAAATTTTATTTTACACTTAAATTTTTTGCATTACTAATAAGGTGTTTCTATTGTTTCTTAAAATGATTTGGTTAGTTATGAGGGAAAGTTTCCTTGGGTAAAAAGTTAGTTTTGGAACAAAGGTTCTTAATCTTTTAATTAATGGGTCGTGGTACGTGGTAATATTCATTGGGTATTTCTAGCATCGTTGATGCGTTTGTTAGGTCTGAGGTTCGTTCGTTATGTCGATGTTTTATTTCGGTGTTTCTTCTTTTGGGATTGTGTGATTTTGGGTCCATACCAATTGGTGCATATGAAGTTTGGTATTTCTTCATGGCGTGGTTCTAGAGTTGATGGTAGGTCATGTCTTCTGAGTGGTGCGATTGATGGTAGCGAAGGGAATAGAATTATTCGCGATTCCAAGTTAGAATTTGAGAATTCTTGTTTTACTTAGTACCTCTTAGTTATGGGAGCGTTGATGTAGCCGTATGAGAGAATTGGTTGTTGAGGCATAAGGCTGGGATGGCATGCCACAAGGAGGTAGTTAAAATACCTTAGTGAGCTAAAAAGTGTTTAAGGTTCTCGTGAGGAAACGAACTTAGAGGTTGCGGGTCTCGTTGTAGTACAAAGCATATAAGTCAATAATTTTAGTGATACTTTAGTAGTATGTGAAGCTTTCTCGAAAGATGGTTTTTCATGATTTAGTGGGTTTTACCCTTCGTCGTAGAATAGGATTTTGTATAGAATTATTACAAGGAGCGACGACGTTTTGCGAAGGCTTGTGTCGTATTTTGACCTTTTTAGAAAGGCAGAGGTGTTGGAACGATTTCATGAGTTGCAGAGTGTGGAGGATTAGTTTCGATTGGTAACTTGTTGTGGAAGTGTCTGTATTGCTTGGTAGGAAGAAAGGTGGGTTGTTTCAGGAATGTGCATAGATTATTTGAGAAGAGTGAGAGTAGAAAATTCGTATGTGATGTCACCAATGAAGAGTGCACGGGGATGACGTAGCTAAGGCTGTTTTTTTAGGTTGCGTAATGGACATGTTGAAGTTTACGGCTATGCCTTTTGGGTTAACCAATGCACCAGTGATTGTCATTGAGTTAATGAGCCGGGTGTGGCATGGCCGTATTTAGACAAGCATAGATAACGTTTATATACCGATGATTTTTTAAACGACAAAAGTTAAAGAGGAGTACGAGTCACACGTGAAGATGATCGTGGAGTCACTGAAGGAAGAGAAGATGTACGTGAAGTTTCCAACAAACGTAGAAGCGGAGCAAAGAGGAAGCTATCTAAATGTGGAAGGAATCAAATGGGTAATGAGCCGATCTTGGCATTGCCGGAAGGAGCAGACGATTTCGTAGTATATTATGACGCGCGCAAGCACGGACTTTGGAAGTAGGCTTGGAAATACAGGAGAAGGCTGATTGTTTGTACGTAGCGACAAACTGAGGTTCTTATAAAGGAATTGCATGCTAAAGTGGTGGTTGTGCCTTATAATGCTAGAGGATTAACGTGAAAGAGACGTGTGAGAGTGTCTATACGGAATCATAATCGTTTCCTACACACTTTCCATTAGAAAGCGATTAAACATGAGGCTGAGTCGTATGGATGAAGTTATTTAGTAAGTACGTTCGAGAGGCCAAGTAACATCTGGCAGGAAAGGCAAAATGTAGAAGGTTTAGTTTTATACTGGAGTAGGAGAAGATGTGAAGCCAAGAATGAGTTCGAGATAGATATACGACGATCCGATATAGGTTTGAGAAAAGGGTGTTGGTGGTACAAGATAAGATGTCCAAAGCAAAGAACGCGTCAACGTAAGATGTTGCATAGCTTGGACCAACGAGTGTGAAAAGAGATGGAGGGTGGTTCATATTGGTTAGACAAGGTTCAGACCTCCATTTGGAGAGATGTAAAGACCTTGGCTATTGAAGAGGCGTATATGACAAAGTATTCTATCCATCCTTGAGCGGATACGATGTTGTGTGGTTTTAAGGTTAACTAATTGATGGTTGAGTATCAAGGGTCTTCAGGATTGTTGCTACAACCTGAGTTACCCGAGTAGAAGTGGGAAAGGATAACTAAGGATATTGTTGTCAAGTTACCAAGTGTGAGTAAGTGGCATACGCAAGCGAATTGGGTCATAGTCAATGAACTGACTAAGTCACCCCATTCCTAGCTATTGTTAGGACAAGTTTGTAGATTTTTAGAGTAATTGAAATATCACTTTCGTAAGATGAGTTTTTTCCTAAGGTGGGGAATTATCTTTCTTGAGTATGGATGTTTCTGTTCATTTGAAACAATGTATGGAAAGGAATGTAGGTTACCATTTTATGGGCAGTAACTAGAGAGAATGAGTTGAGTGGATCGAATTTGGTACAAGAAACAACCAACGAGATATTGATAATACAGGATAGCTGGGGCAGCAAATTGTTGATAGAGTTAGTTTGGAAACTTTTGAATTATTAGCTGTAGGTTATGAGTGGTTGAAGGTCTCACTTTGGAGAGGTGTAGTATGTTTAGAAAGAAAGACAAGTTAGAACCGAGTTAGGTAGAACCATTTGAGATCCTTGGATGGATTGGGCCTATAGTTCAGTTGAGAATTTCTGTCTTATGAGCTGAGTATCTACATTTGTCGCAAGCAAGATATCATTGAAAGTATTAGTTAAAGTTTGGGTACGTAAGGGTTCTGGTAGACCTTAGTACTCCCTTTAATGTGTTTGTGTGGTTTTGGTTAAATTTATTTTATCGAATACACTCGAAGTCAGCCAATTCTTCAAAAAGTTGTAGCTTTGTAACATTCTTATAACTTGGTTTTCAAGACAGTTTCTTGTAGGATGTTGTTGCGAGGCGGGTTGTAATGACTTTGTTACAACAAACTTAAAGGGTCTTGAGGAGTTTTCTCGGATGACGGAGTGAGGTTCATGTAGTAGGATGCTTCTTATAATGTAAGGTTGTTGTGTTGCTAATTGCAACCCTTATGGGGGGTAGCTAAGTCATAGTGTTGGATTTCGGATTTGTGTAAGTTGTGTCGAGATTAAGGTTGACAAGACTCTTTGTTTTGTCAAGGAACCGTTGATGTTGTGGACCGAGATGTCATAAGTAAAAGAGTAGTGTGATGGTATTAGTGAAAGTTCGTCGGGATTCGAAGCATGGTCCTGAGCTTACTTGGGAATGCAAGGATCAAATGAGATCTAAGTGTCTTCAGTTGTTTGTCGATAGTGCTAATGCCTCGAGTAGTTAAATCTCGGGATGAGATTTTCTCAAGGTGGGGATACTGTGACAACCGTGGTTCGAGCAGGTTGGTCAAACCGTAGTGTTGACCTAAATGTATGTTCTATAAGTTTGGTTTATGAGATTTTATGATTTTATGTGTTCTATATGTGTTTGTGTGGGATATGTGATATTGGATAATCAATCCATTGAGCGTGATCGTCTCAATGGGATTGGATTTGTGTTGAATTTGGTGAAGTCTTTTCGTTCATTTTGGTGCAAGGAAATGATTTGGTAGATCGGCGGTTTTTCGCGTTAATTTGTAAGTAATTATACGTATACGTATATTTATGTTAGTAATTTAGATAAGTTTAGTTTTAGAGGTTAAGTTAAGGGAATATGAGAAGTTTTTATAAGACTTTTCGTAAGATCGATCCCTTGGTGCCCCGAACAAGGGGGAGCATACATCAAGGGGGAGTCTTTAATCGTCAATTTCTTTCCCTCTACTACAAATCGACGATCAACCTTTTTGGATTCGACAAAAAGGGGGAGAAATAGAATTTAACTCATTAATAATTTATAAACTTCTAATTTTATACTAAATGAGTTTATGTTTTGTCATCATCAAAAAGGGGGAGATTGTTAATACAAATAATGTCTAAAAACGTTATTTATATTTTTCGACCTCTCGATGTTTTGATAATGACAAAATGTGAAAACGTTTACGATAAAATTAAACGTTTATAAATTACTAATCGTAAAATTCCATTTCTAAGATTAATCACTTAAGGTATGGATAAACAAATCATTAAACATGATTAGTGATCAAGAAAATAATTTTTCTTCCCTAAACCTTACATTTTTACAAAAGTGTTTTTATAAAAATATAAAAACAAAATATTTATTCATTAAAAGAAATGTTTTATTAAAAACATAAAATTTGAAATTCAAATTTTCCCCCCAAAATGGAAGGTTCTAAATCAGATACAACCTTCACCACAAAAGGACAAAAAAGGGAGCGTAGTCTACGGCGGCCCCCTTATAGGCCTGGCGGCCCCCTTATATATAAGGGACCGCCGGGACCGCCGTCAGCAACGGCTATATTTTTTGTCCCTATAAATAATGGGCCACCCCATCTGAAAAACAGAACCTCTTGCCACGAATTTTTTCAGATCTGTTTTTCTCTCTTCTTTCTTTCTTTCTAAAACACATATCTTGATCACTAACATACCTTGATCTTGTTTCAAGTGATTAATTCTTTCTTCCTCCCTTCTTCCTCTAATCAAGTGCAAGAGAAGAACAATCGTATTCTTCTACATACGATTTGTTGTCAAGTGATCTTTCTCTTCCTCCTCAAGATCACATATATTCATTACATTTACTTAGTGTTGTTGTGTAAATTGGATTGTGTGTAGATCCAATAGTGTAAATTGTGTATTGGTGTGATTTGGATTGTGTGTCAATCCAAGGGTATATATATCTTGTGAGTGTATAAAGACTTAGGGAAGTCATAGATTGGTTCTAGCTAAGATTAGGACTCGACATCTAGCTTAGTGTCGGAAAAGGAAGTAAGCGACGTGTAAACGGTTTTCTCCGCCTAAAGGGAGCTTGTTGACATAGTGAAATCTCGAGTGGAGTACTCGGGGAGTGGAGTAGGAACGAAGAGGTGCTTCGTTGCCGAACCACTATAAATCTTGGTGTCTTGGTTTGATCGTTTCTTTCTTTATCTCTTTATTATCATTGCTTACTTTGTTCATTACATTAGATAATTTAGTTGTGATTCATATTGTTGATTGATTGACATATAACTCGAATCAAACATTTTTAAGTAAAGATTTAAAAACAATAATTAACCGGTAAACTATTCAACCCCCCCTTCTAGTTTCCTACAATTGGTATCAGGAGCAAGATCACTCAAGATTTTTAAAAATATTTTATTTTAAAGCTTAGATCAATCTATGGATTCCGACAAATATCTAGAAGGGCAATCCATGCAAAGACCACCACTCTTTGAAAGCGATAGTTTTATTTATTGGAAAAATAGATTCGAGACATATGTTAAATCAAAAGATCTAGATCTTTGGCATGTTATTAGCAATGGTGATTTTCAACCTATTGCACAAAATCCGGAAACCAAATTAGATGAGGTTATCCCTTTTGAAAAACAAACCGATAATCTCAAAAAAAACAAAATCGGTCGAAAACTGACGAAATCGGTCGAAATGTGTCGAAATCTGTCTAAACGGCCGAAATCGGTCAAAATTGAATACATAAACCGTCAAATCGGTCTCAAACGTTAAAAATGTTAAAAAACAGATTGAAAAAATGCTATACCATCAAGGACCATTTATAAATATTAAGGGGAGACCCACTAAGACCATCCTTTATAAATTATTTTCACCCACTAGTCACAATCTAAATATTATGAAAAAAATCTTAGACTCATCTATAAATTTAAGAGAGACCCATCTATAAATTTAAGAGAGACCCATCTAGACCTATCTCTTAAAAATATTTAACCAGCTAGACCTAAATTTAACCAATGGGTCTAAAATTGCCACCTCTAGTTTGGGTATTGGTGTAGGTAAGTTAACATCAACCACATTGGATTTTTTACAATAGTTCAACTTCTTTCGCCATACGGGTCTTACGGATATTTTGGCTACCTTTGAAGGTTTGGACAAGGGTTTTTGAGGAGAAGACGTTGGAGAAGACACGATAAATGTGATGACAATGGTGGGGATGAAGGCTAATTTATACTATGAGGATGAGATAGTTAAAGATGAATGGACATTGTTAGAAAACAAAGCCAATAAATGTTGGTGAGTTCTGGAAAATTATAGCTAGGTCTAGGTAAAAGAGAGTCAAAAAGCAGAGAGAAACAGTAAAAATTGTGTACCATATGGCCGGCCCCTTTATCTATGTGGTCGGGCCCCTATCACTAAGGGGGTCGCCCTTAAGAGCTAGGGGGCCGCCACCTACAAAGACCCAGGTTTCCTAGATTTTTATTTTCTTGTAGAAATTAGTAAAAGGTGGACTGTTTTGAGGCCATTTTGTAGCAAGTCCTAATTTCTATAGCAATCAAGACTAATTCGCATAAACACTTAGCAAGCAAGAATATATAAACATGCAAAGAGGCAAAAAGTTCTATAATGAAGTGCATATTAATCGGAATACTAACTAATAGTTATGATGTTCCTATGATTAGTACTTCATAAATTTTTTCAATAAGAAAGATAGGTTGTAAATGCATCACTTGAGACTTATGGTTAGCATTTATATTCTAGTGTGTGCCTATATGCGACAAATGTGGAGTAACGATTATTTCAACTCTAAAATAAAAACCTAAGAAATAATCCAAGAGCTCCTTGATTTAATTTTTCTTAATCAAAATTGTCGAAAAATGTATATTGGACTATACATTTCGGCAACAAGTGTGAGATCACCATGCATGCATTGAAAACGTTTTTAGCATATCTCAACAATGTATGAAAATAGGTTTTTATGAATTCCTAGTCGTGAGAAGGTTTTCGAGAAATAGATTGGGACTTCTATATATATGTATATATATGTGTGTGTGTGTGTGTATATATATATATATATATATATGTGTGTGTGTGTGTGTGTGTGTGTTTGTGTGTGTGTTGGTGTGTTATATAGATTATATTTATGTCTTATATATATGTGTATATTTAATTATATTATATATATATATATGTATAGGACTTTTTTATATATATAAATACTAAGTTTTGAAACTTAAGCTTTGGCAAAACAAAAGTTTGTCCGTATTTATAACTACGTGATTTCGTATGATAATAACTAATTTCTTAGCTTTAATTATAAGACTTATGAAAAATTCTCAATCTTTGATTTTGTGCAAAATAGAATCCTAGAGACAGAATCAAGAGAATTTAAAATTTCTTACAGACTGTTAGATGGCCAGCCCCCTTATGTGTGTGGACGGGCCCCTTATCACTAAGGGGGGGCGCCCTTCAAGAGCTAAGGGGGTCGCCTATCTGACGATTTTGTTTTCCTAATTTTTCAATTTTGGCATGTTAGTTTTGGTTGTAGTTCAATGTTCTTGTTTACTTTTAAGTGAATTAAATTCCTATTAATATTTGTGGTGATAAAGTTACTTAATAGGTAATTAGTCAATTTGTTCCATCATTCCTAGACCTAGACGTAAGTAATTAAAAGGCTCACATTTAAGAAGTTTAGTTAGAATGTCGGCAATGTTATCTTCCGATGAAACTTTTTTATGGAAATATTCTCTTTTTGAACATTGTCACGAAGAAAGTGGTGATGAATTTCAATGTGTTTTGTACGAGAATGTTGAACGGGATTTTTACTTAAGTCTATGGCTCCTTTATTATCACACATTATAGGAATGTCATCTAGACTAATGCCATAATCTATGAGAGCTTGTTTCATCCATAGTACTTGTTGACATGCCTTTTTAGCGCTTACGTATTCGGCTTCTGTAGTGGATATAGCAAGAGCGGTTTGCATCTTTGAAAACCAAGATGTTAAACAACATCCCATAAACGTACAAATACCGCTAGGGCTTTTTCGATCCAAATAATCTCCCGCATAATCAGAGTCAGCATATATTATGGTTTCTATGTCGGACCCCTTAAGATAACATAATCCTAAGTGCGTAGTGCCTTTAATGTAATGGAAGATACGTTTAACCGTTTCAAGATGAAAGGTTTTGGGATCCTCTTGGAAGCGTGCACAAAGGTAAACTGTAAACATGATATCTGGCCTACTTGCTGTTAAGTGTAATAAGCTACCTATCATACCTCTATATTTAGTATTATCCAGTGACTCACCTTTTTCGTCTTTTGTAAGTTTAGTTTTCGTAGACATAAGAGTTTTCATAGGTTTAGAGTCCTCTAATCCAAATTTCTTAAGCATTTCTTTTATATATTTTGATTAATTGAAAAATATAACATCTTCTAATTATTTTATTTGTAATCCTAAGAAAAAATTTAGTTCCTCCATCATACTCATTTCAAACTCATCATGCATGATCTTGGCAAAATCATCACACAATTCTTGACATGTTGAGCCAAATATAATTTTATCGACATATATTTGGACAATAATGAGGTTAGAGTCTTTCTTTTTAGTGAAGAGTGTGTTATCTACCATTCCCATGGTATAATCATGTTTAATAAGAAAGGGTTTTAATCTATCGTACCAAGCTTTAGGAGCTTGTTTAAGTCTGTAAATCGCTTTCTTGAGTCTATAAACATGATTAGGTTTTGCGAATTCAACGAATCATGTAGGTTGTGCTACGTAAACCTCCTCATTGATAAAACCATTTAGGAATGCACTCTTTACATCCATTTGAAATAATTTGAAGTGTAGTGTGCATGCATAGGCTAATAATATTCTTATGGATTCTAATCTAGCTACGGGTGCATAAGTTTCGTCATAATCAATTCCTTCTTGTTGATTATAACCTTGAGCGACTAGCCTAGCTTTATTTCTAGATACGACACCATTTTCGTCAAGCTTATTTCTATATACCCATTTAGTTCCAATAGTGGTCATATCCTTAGGATTTGGGACTAGTTCCTAAACATCATTTGAGATAAATTGGTCTAATTCTTCTTGCATAGCAATTACCTAACTTTCATATTTTAAAGCTTCATTTGTATTTTTAGGTTCTATGGTTGAAAGAAAACAAAAAAAATTACTTTTGTCTTGAGCTTGTGATCTAAGAGTTCTTTGATTTAGGTTACCAATAACATTTTCTAGTGGATTACTCTTAGATTCTTTAATGTTTATGATTTCATTATTTACTAAAGATTTATCTTCGAGATCATTTCCTAAGGGTCTTGTTTTATTAACCTCAATAGCTTCTTCTTCGACTAAATCATCATCCTCCAAAGGTAATGTTTTAGGCGGGGGAGGAGTTTCATCGAATGTCACATTTAAGATTCTTCGACTTTCATTGTTTGTTTGTTGAGAATTATATAAGCTTTACTATTTTGCGAATATCCTAGAAAAACACCTTCGTAAGACTTTGGGTCGAACTTGGTGAGGTAATCTTTTGTATTAAGAATGAAGCATTTGCTTCTAAATACTTTGAAATAGTTAAGGTTAGGTTTTCTACCTTTTAACAACTCGTATAGAGTTTTTCCTAAAATACGTCTAATAGAAATTCTATTAATTATAGAGGTTGATGTATCGACCGCGTTACACCAACATTTTTGTGGAATGGATTGTTCATTTAACATAGTCCTACTTATTTCTTGTAGAGTGCGATTTTTTTTTTCTACTACCCTATTTGATTGTGGAGTACGAGGAGCGGAGAAATTGTAAGAAATCCCATTTGAGTCACAATAGTTTCCGAATTGTACTACATTATCAAATTCCCGACCACAATCTATTCTAATTGACACTATTGAACATCCTGACTTGTTTTGAATAATTTTACTCAATTTTTTGAATTTTTTGAAAGCTTCGATTTTATTTCCTAAAAATCTAGTCCATGTAAATCGAGAATAGTCATCTACAATTACTAAGGTATAACGATTTCCTCTATAACTCTGTATGGCAGAAGGACCGAATAAGTCCATGTGTAATAATTCTAAACATCTAGTCGTCGATACTATATTTTTGGCTTTGTGACTAGCATGAGCTTGCTTTCTAATTTTGCAAGTGTCATAAAAATGTTAGTCGAATTTAAGCTTAGGTAGATTTCTAACTAACTCCTTTGACAGAGATTGATATAATTGCATGTTTGCATGACCTAGTCTCTTATGCCATAAGGTAGAATTTTCATCTAAGGTTGCAAGACATACTTTATCTTCCGGCTTATTTCCTAGTTTCATTACATATAATCCTCTTTTTCTAATTCCTCTACCTCTGACTTTTTCATCTTTAATTATTTCGCTATCATGCTTGGTAAATATTACTTTGCACTTATTATCACATATTTGACCAACACTTAGCAAGTTAAATTTTAAATTATCTACGTGCTCAACATTTTCAATAATTAGGGAGTCATGAGAAATCGTACATTTTCCTATGATGTTACCACGCAAGTTGCTTCCGAAAATAACATTGCCTCCGTTATAAGCTTTTAATATAGAGAATAACTTTCGGTTTCCCGTCATGTGTTTTGAGCATCCACTATCTTTAATCCACTCGTCAGGATCCAAGTTTATTCCTAAGCATATCTCATTTGACGCTTGAGCTACAAGACAAGTTTCGTCATTAGTCTTCTCTTCCTCATCTTTACCACTATCGCTCCAAGCTCATCTAATGAAAGCTCTTTGATTATTGTTTCTTGGTGACTTTGGACACTCTCCGATGAGATGATTTGGATCTCCGCATCTAAAGCATTTTCTTTCACTTTTACTATTTTTGTCGTCTCTACTTCTTTGGAACGACTTTCTTTCATCACATTGTTGTCTTACGAATCTTCCTCGTCTTTTGAAGAATTTCTTGAATTCTTTCACGGCCATGGCGTATTCTTCGTCTTTACTATCGAAGGTCGAATAATCTTCATCACTAGATTCCTTTTTAGCCTTGAAGGCAAAAGATCTACTTTGTTCTCTTTTGTCTTTGACCATTTCAGAATCTTTCTTTATTATCGCTTCATAAACTTTCAAATCTCAAATAAGTTCGTCAAGTGATAGTGATGTCAAATCCTTCGACTCTTCAATAGCCGTAACCTTTATGCACCATTTAGTATGAAGTACCCTAAGAAATTTTCTAACATAGTTCTTGCTAGAAAAACCTTCATCAAGTGCTTTTAGACTATTAATAATAGTGTTAAATCTAGCAAATCCATTATCTATCGATTCCTTTTCCGGAATCGTAAATTGTTTATATTGTTGAACAAGAAGATCTATTTTATTATCTTTAACTTGACTATTACATTGGTGAGTGATTAATAAAGTATCCTAAATTTCTTTTGTGGTTGATGTGTGCTAAAACACACGTCATTTATAACCCGGAAAACGCTATTAATTAGACTAAAAACATGAAATATGCTTAATATTATTGCAAATATGTTTGTTTTGTGTTTTTATGTCTTGCAAGTACTAAGAATTGAAAACGGAGCAAAAACGGGTATTTTCGGGTTCGTTTCGATCAAGAGTACTTATTATTTGAATTCAAGACGAAGTCGTTAATATTTCCCGAGCATGCCATTGGAAAGAGCGCGAGATTACGAGTCCGAAGGTGCCTTCGTTGCTTATTGGGCCAGCCCGTAACCCATTTATATGGGCTGGGCTAGCCCAATTGATTGCTAGCCTAACAAACTTCACAAGCCCATTTAAAGCCCAAGATCAAAAGTGATAAAATCTGATTTTATACTAAAAGTAAGTTGATGACATAAGCGCACATGGAATGAAATTAATTCATTTTAATAGCACGTGATAGTGTACTAAATTGAAAAGGGGCGAGTGAAAAGAAGTCCACGTGTCACGATTCTACTGGTGGATCCAACTCTGCATACGTTCGATCCGAGGGAGGTTTATATCAGACCAATGATTGGTCAATAAATGAACCGATGGGTAGTGTAAAAACATGATCGTGCCCCTAGATCTGGATCTCTTATTGGCTGGGCACTTAAAGTGACGATTATACCCCCACTCACTTTTGTTATATAAAGATACACGCATAGCTCATTAAGTAGTTAGTTTAGGACTTATTTTCTCACTTTTAGCTTATTAGTTTAGGAGTAGGTTTAGCTTATTTTTGTAGTTTTAGGATTATTGTAAGAGCTTTTCCAACTTATTTTAGCTTATTGTAATCATCTCTTTAGCTTAATGAAATGAATATTTGTGTTTGAAGTGCTTAATTTTTTGGCTTAATTCTTCTTCTCTTTCGACTTATTTTCCCTAATAAGCTCTTTCTTATTTCCCCTTTCACACTTGGAATTTTTCAATCCTCCAATCACTCGGTCTCTGGTCGATCTTCATATTTATATCCCGAGAATCCTTAATCCTGATCATATATATATATATATATATATCTGATTTTATTTCCCCTTTCACACTTGGGATTTTTTGCATTTGCCTTTTTCGTTCCTAAGTGTGGAGGTCAAACCTGATATTTTTGAACATTGAGGCAAATGTTCCATTTTAAGTGTGGGGGGGATTTCTGGCGAAATTGATCATACCTGTTGCCTGTCTGTGTCCCACGCATCCCCGTTTTGTCCAAAATTTTAAAATTTTATTGTTTTATTTTAGTTAAAAAATGATGATGAAAATATAAAAATATAGAAATAAGTAGGCCCGTAGAACTTAGGATATTTTGAATTAACCGAGTTTTGTGCTCTAGCTTTCCCCTTAGCTTTCAAGACTAAGTGTTTGCTTAACTTTAAAATTTTGCAAAAAACCAAAAATGATAGAGTTGAATATAAGTTAGATGCTAAGCGTGGAGTAGTTGGATCTCTTTAGAGCTCATAGAGGTTAATTGTGGCTTTTTGCTCCCACCAGCTTAATAAACATTATATAATTGTTAAAAAAATAAAGTTACCATGGTTTTTACGATTCTTAGTTTAAAGCCCTTCGTAGAGATTCCTTCTGATGAAAGTAAGGTACACATCGAGGTTTTCTCAGTGTTGTGGGAAAATAGGCTACCGGGTCTTGTCGGTTAGGACACCCGATGTCTTAGTAGTTAAAAGACCACAAGACTTGAAATTTGGCTAATAATAATAATAATAATAATAATAAAAAGAAGAACTGTGGGCTGGTAAAAGTTTACTGTCTCTCATCGGTTCGCTTCCGATGTGGCAGTTTTCAAAAGAAGACCCATAGTGATAATAATCCGAGACTGATAAAAGTTTACTGCATCTTGTCGGTTAGGACGCCCGATGTTGCAGCCTTCAAAAAGATCGAGGAAATTTCTGAGGTCGAAATAAGACTACTGGCTCTTGTCGGTTAGGAAGCTCGATGTGTCAGTTGTTTAAAGGACCGAAGGCTAATATTGTTGCATTATAATAATAATAATAATAATAATAATAATAATAATAATAATAATAATAATAGCCAAATTTCGACGACTCTAGGGTTATCTAATAAAGCTTTCGTCTCTGGACTCGTAGTTGAGTTGTTTCGGATGAAATAAAAGGATAACCCCTAAATCATGCGAATTTAGAACCTTAATGTGGACCTTATTCTCACCATATCGTCTCTTAAGAAAGGATTTCAAACTAATTATGGTCTAAATCGGGTTTACTTTATAAGGACTTAATTTATTTGTCATCAATAATAATAATAAAATCTTTAGAGGATTTAGGAATAAGGGAGCGAAAAGTAGCTATGCGTACACAATTAGCATTTATGAGTAGTGTTAGCATCTTAACTTGTATTTAACAATGATTTCATTTTTAAGCTTGGTTTGGGGCGGGTGAAAAATCAAGGACGATGAATTTATCCTTTTAGTGTTTCTTGTTCCGTGATCCTTAAAGTTATAATATAAAAAATGATAAGAATAAATGTTTGCATATATAATAGGGGGCTTTTCAAAACTAATGATTTCTTAATCCCCTTAGATGAACACTTAGCTACTTTTCGAGGTAATTAGTCTAAGGGGGTTGAAATTTTTGGTTTTCTAAGTGTGTATTTATAACATAGCGTGAGGACACGACAATAGCTTAGTATGGGGGATTTTTGATATGTGTTTAATCACATATCAATTTTCCTTAATAAAATGAGTTTAAAAGACTAAAAATATATGTAAAATACATCGTATATGTGTGTTTTCTCAAATGCATTGTACAGGTAACGGATATGTCAAAAATGGACAAAAACAAAGCAAAACGGAAAAAACCGAGCACGGGAATGGAAAGAGCGTAAGAAAACAAAGCCGAAGGTATATTCAATTTTAATAGGCCAGCCCGTACCCATTTTAATGGGCCGGGTCAGCCATTATCACTAGAAGTTTATAAACCTTAAGCCTTATTTATAAGACAAGTCCAATCCATTAAACCTAAAACCCTTAACCCACTTTGGCCCAAGTCAAGCCCAATACCAAATCCATAACCCGGGTCAATGTTAATGTCAAAAGATATAACAAGCGGGTCAAAACTTTCACTGTTTATCTCCCTTATTTTCCCTCCCATTTCACCTCATAAAACAACCAGGGTAAATCCACACACCCAATTCTCCCCACTTTCATACATACGAATGTTTCTAGAAGACCCTCACACTCTGACACTACCTAGTCCACGCTGGCAATCCCAAGTACTCAGATTACTTGAAGAAACGTGGAATTGATCTAAGGGTGGAATGATGGTTAGTTACAAATCAAGGGTGGTGATTGAAGCATGGGATGCTCCTGAAGGCCTAAAATCTTCCTCTTCATGCTATAAATAGAGGCGTTCACTCACTCACAGAGGATCATCTAGTTTATAGTAATTTTAGTAGCTTATTAGTATAGTTTTTAGCTTATTGTCTCGTTTTAATGTAATTTTCTCTTTAAAATCCTTGTAATCTCTTTTGTTATTAATAAAATTCAAGTTTCATTAACCTTGTGTTCTAAATTTATGATTTACTTTTATAAAAATTTGTTTAGATGTGTTTAAATATGACTTAATAAGTTCAAAATAAGCTCATTACTGTATAAGCTATCACTTAATTAGTTAAGCTTGT